>MU727177.1:3470-115792 GCA_026770625.1 Nicotiana glauca
CTCAACATTGTTGATGAAGACATTCCTTTGAACCCTCCAAAAATCGCCAATGAAATGAAGAAAAATGAGAGAAATGAACCAAATTCGCAACTTAAATCAACCTCACTGCTCCAGTTATTTTCGCTTCTGCGAAAATATTTACGCTTCCGCGATTCCGCTTTTGCGGACAAAATTCCGCTTCTGCGGTTCTGGGCTCCAGCTCGCTTTTTCGCTTCTGTGGACGACCAACCGCACATGCGGTTCCGCTTCTGCGAATTTTTGGCCGCTTCCGCGATCAACCCTAGCCGACCACCTTTTCGCTTCTGCGACATCCATTTCCGCAGATGCGGTCCCGCTTCTGCAGAACCTTGATCGCATCTACGGTCCTCGAATTTTTGCTCAAATCCGCTTCTGCGGCTCCATTTACTGCTTCTGCAGGGCCGCTTCTGCGGTCCCATTTCCGCAGAAGCGGAAATACCAGTCACCAGCAATTCAGCTTTTTCAAAAATCAAATTTTGATCCGTTAACCACCCGGAATCTACCCGAGGCCCCTGGGACCCCAACCAGTCATACCAACCAGTCCCAAAATACTTTACGGACTTTCTCGAGGCTTCAAATCATACCAAACAATGCTAAATTCATGAATTACACTTCAATTCAAGCTTTATGAACTTTGAAGTTTCCAACTCCTATTTCCGATGCCGAACCCTATCAAATCACGTCCGATTGACTTTAAATTTTGCACACAAGTCATATTTGACATTACAGACCTACTCCAACTTTCGAAATTTGATTCCGACCCCGATATCAAAAAGTCAACCCCCCGGTCAAACTATCCAAAAACCTTCTACTTTCTATCTTTAGCCAAATGGCCTCAAAATGGTCTACGGACCTCCGAATTCACTTCCGATCGCGCCCCCGACTCCAGAATCACTACACGGAGCTATTCACAGTCTCGGAATCCCAAACAAACATTGATAACACCGAAATGCTCTTCAAGCCAAACTTATAAAATTTCTTCTAAATTACTATCTTCCATAATAGGCGCCAAAATGCTCCCGGGTTATTCAAAACCCAATCCGGGCATACGCCCAAGTCCGAAATCATCATACGAACCTGTTGGAACCTTTAGATTCTGATTCTGAGGTTGTTTACTTGAAATTCAAATCCTAGCTCATTCTTTCAATTTTAAGCTTTCGAAATGAAAATTCTCTTCCCAAATCAACTCTGGACTTCTTGAAATTTAACTCCGATCACGTGTACAAGTCATAATGCCTGAAATGAAGCTGTTCATGGCCTCCGACTGCTGAATGGAGTGCGGGTACCCAAAATGACCGGTCGAGTCGTTACATTAAGGAGACAAGGTCCTGGATTTAGACTAACTGAAATTAATGATATTACCTTGATATCATTTTGAATCTTTTTTTCTAATACAACTATTTTCAGATGTATTCTAGTAACTTCAGCCTACAGATCCTTTTTACACTTCGCTTATAATTTCTGAATCAAAAACAATAAAAACAAAAAAGTTTCTTAAGCAAAAAACAATCAAATAAAAAACTAATGCCATTAAAAGACAGAAAACCTACTTAAACAATTTCCTTAAGCATGGCTTCATCAAATTGTGTGGAAGAAGGCATTGGACTTTGGTCTTGAGAAATTGTCTCATGCACACTAACAGGCTCTGTATCTTCTTCAATAGGAATTAATGGTGCCACCTCGATCAACTTATACACCTATTATATAACAAAAAAATATAAGTTTTCAGAACTAAAACAAATAAACAAAAAATAGCTAGTAATTAGATTAACTTACATTTTTATTATGGAAGTATTTTTTACATAGAGAATCATATTGTGGAGATTTTATTTTCGAATAACATAAAATCTGAGAAAAACCACATTCTCGGAAGTTCACAAATTATTTTTCCGCAATACTTCCATAATCCAAACACAAAAAGCAAAAGGAAAGCCAAATATAGTGTAGCTATCCTTGTCTTTATCTTTGTCTTTCTCATTCTCATTGGGCTTCAAACAATTCTTCAGTGATTTTAATAACGTTTCATAACAAAGAGAGCATCAGTTAAAAGAATAGCCGAGTTCATCATCATCTACCATTTTCATTATTTGCTCGGATACATTCCTGTTCTTTTGCTTCCCCATCAAAACAGATTCAACAAATTAAATTGTTGCCAACTTTATAGCATCATCATCACTGCCTACAATGATGCAGCTGTACCATTTAGGTGACTAGTAATAAAATTAAACAAGTCACCCAACTCAACTCTATCCTTTCCAGGGAAATAGACTTTCGAAAGCCTATTCTCTTTTTCACGCAAACCTTTGATTTCCGGTGAAGAATAACACTTCAAACCAGTAATTATATGAAATGTTTTACGTGTAAAGTTAATTTCATGGTCAAAAACCATGAATTTCACTGAATCAGTGTCATTATTTACAATTTCTGAAAGCAATACACAGTAAATAAGTTTACCACAGAACTTCACACTTTGTAATTGGAAAAGAGTTTCCATAAATACCATCCCTCAGCTTCTTCCACTTCCTGTTTGACAAAAAGTTTTGGTAGTATCCCTATACTATAAATCTCCTTTCTAATAGCTCATTAAATTACACCAAACATCAAAGTCGAACACACGATCTCCTTCCATTAGCACACTACAAAGAAGGAAAAAGAACACAAAGATTAGGACATACAGTTACAAGTTGAAAAGTTCAGGGCACTTGGTCCTGAACTTCAAGTTTCAAATTAAATAATGAAGGACATGTAGTCCTTAACTTAAAGTTACAAGTTTAAAAATGAAGGACAATATGTCATAAACTTCAAATTTCATGTTTAAAAGTTAAGGACACTTGGCCCTTAACTTGTGAAGACCCGGCCCGTCGTCACGTGAGTTACCACCCCATTTCCCCCATTTCTACTTCCTTATGTTTCATTATAAGATTCTTGGGTGAATGAGTTGAATTGGATTGGTTTTAGATGGAAAATGAGACACTTAGTCTCTTTAAGGAGGGCTTGTTTTGGAAAAGTCAACTGGATGTTGACTTATAAGTTAGAGGGCTCGGATGTGATTTTCAGTGATTTAGTTAGCTTTGCGGGATGATTTGTGACTTATGAGTGTGATCGGAATTTATTTTGGAGGTCCCGTGTCGAATTTGGCTTGAATTGGCGAAGTTAGTATTTTGACGAATTCCGGTTGATAGGTGAGATTTTGATCCGAGGGTTGGAATAGAATTACGAGAGTTACTGTAGCTTTGTTAGGTGATTTTGGATGTGTGTTAGATGTGTAGAATTACGAGAGATACTGTAGCTTTGATGATTTTACCGTTGTTAGATGTGTTTTGATGATTGGAACAAGTTTGAATGATCTTTTAGGATGTGTTGGTGCTTTTGGTTGAGGTTCGAATGGTCAAACGGACCAATTCTAGCTTGTAAAAGTTGCAGATTTTCCAGCTGAAGTGTTGCAGGGAACGCGTAGAAGGAATTTGAGGGCCAGGAGTTTTGACCTTCACGTTCGCGTCTGAGGCCTCCTGATCGCGTAAGGTAAGGTGATCAAGCATCGCGTTCGCGTGAAGGAACACACATTCGTATATAAGGACTAGGGTCCAGAGGTGAAATGTTCTTCACATTCTCAGTGTAGCTACGCGTTTGCGTAGGCTTAGGGGTTCAGACCTTTGCATTCGCGTGAGTGTAACCACATTCGCGAAGGGTATTTTTGGAAGTAGAGGATATTGTTCATAGCGAATGCGAGAGGTCTCTCGCATTCGCATAGAGGAAAATAAGTCTGGGCAGAAGGGTTTTATTAAACATTTCATCTGCGAACCAAGTCTTATTTCCATCATTTTTGAGCAACCTTAAGAGCTTTTGGATGGGAAATGAAGGTGATTTCGACTGGGCATGATTGGAGGTGAGTTCTATGACCTAAATACATGATTTAATGGTAGAATTGACATAGAAATTTGTCGAAATTCATCAAAAGGGGGTAAAGCTAGGGCTTGGAAATTTGGTATTTTAAAGTGGGTTTTGATGGGTCATTTGGACTCGAATTTGGGAGTTTTTAGTATGTATAGACTTGTGATGAGATAAGGAATCCGGTGATGTTAATTTTTTGATTTTTTTGAGAAGTGGGCCCGGTGCTCGAATTTTGCCAATGTCGTGAATTTCGATATTTCTTGAGTCTTTTAGATTGATTTATGTTCCCCTAGCCTATTGTAACATATTCATTGTTGTTTCGATCGGATTAAACGCGCGAGGAGGTTGATTTGCGAAGCAAGGGCATAGCGAGCTAGGATTTTGGCTGGCTTGAGGTGAGTAATGATAGTAAATGATATCCTGAGGGTTTGAAACCCTAGATGTGCACAACGTAGTGCTATATTGAGGTAAAACACATGCTTAATGGAGTGCGCGGAGTTGTTTACTACTGGGGATTGTGACTTGGTCCGTTCCGTTTGATATTTTACCACGTATTTGACTGAGCTGTTTCGTTATCATCATGCTTTGGGCTAGTTGCCATGTTTGGGGCCTCGTGCCGATTTGTAGAACCCTTAGGGGGTATTATGACTGATTTTCCTCACTTTACTTATTGAAAAATTACACCCTTAGTCATGTTTCTATTTGTTTAAACACTATGAACTGGTTTCATAAGTGTAAATCCTATGAGAGAAATATGTTGACTGAGACCCCTATCTTATACTATTGTGTCCTAAAATGAGTGAGAGGGGTTGAGAACCCAACATTGAGGATGTTATTTATATTGGATCGGGCTGCACGCCGTAGCAAATACTTATATGGATCGGGCTGCATGCTGCAGTAGTTGTTTTTGTGGATCGGCTGTGCGCCGCAGCAATATTGCGCTTGGGCGTTAGGAGCCCCTTCGGAGTTTGCACCCCCACAGTGAGCGCTGTTACCCATATGGACCTAGCTGCATAATGCAGCGGTTACTATATGATATTATTTTGAGTGTGATCTGAGAGAGATTGAGCCCGAGGGGCAGTTATTGTGCTGAACGGTTGATACCGGACCCCAGGGCAGTTCTTTTCACTATTACTACTTAAATGCTGTTTTACCAGAGCCACCTGCCTTTAAAAACTGAGATTTCATTTGACTTTCACTGGTTTTACTACTTTAAGTAATTTGCTGCCTGATATAGAACTGCCTTGTGCTGTTATGTTTTTTCTTATCTTCAGCTATTATTTATTATTATTACTCACTAGGTCAGAGTACTCACATTACTCCCTGTATGCATGCAGATACAGGATTAGCAGAGTCCGCACCTGAGCACTGACATCCTTCCCAGATCAGGCAGCGAGATCGGAGCATCGAGGTAGTTGTTGGCGTCCGAAGCCCCTTGACACCCCTATTTTACGCTATTTTAGTTATTCCAGACTTGTATCAGATATTCTATTTTTGTAGACTTATAGTAACTCTGTAGTAGGTCATGACTTGTGACACCCCGATTTAGGCTGTGTCGGGATGGTTTCCCTCGTAATTATCACTATTTCTGCATTTATTGCTATGTTAAGAATGTGATAGAATTGTAAATGTTAATTAATTGTTTTAAAAGAGGTGTTGGCATTGTTTTGGCTAGCCTTGTCTTCACGAGAGGCGCCATCACGATCAGGTTTGGGAATTGGGTCGTGACAAGGTGGTATCAGAGCCTAGGTTACTAGGTCTCGCGAGTCATGAGCTGGTTTAGTAGAGTCTTGCGGATTGGTATGAAGATGTCTTTACTTATCCTCGGGAGGCTGCTGAACCTTTTAGGAAAACATCACATTCTTGAAATTTTGTCGTGCGAACTTGTTGATCTTAGTACTAAACTTCTCTTTGTTTTATTCTCTCACAGATGGTGAGGACACGAGCTACCGGACGTGACAGCCAACCACCCGTACCACCCACTGAGGCCACCAGAGGCCGTGGACGCAGTCGTGGTAGAGGTAAAGTAGTAGGGGCAACACCTGTGGACCCTCTAGTTGCCCCAGCTCAGGACCAGGCTCCTGTAACACCAGTTCAGGCACCAGCTGTGCCCGTTGTGATTCCGGGCCTTCAGGAGACATTGGCTCAGATCTTGACAGTTTGCACGGACTTGGCTCAGGTGGTTTCAGCCACCACAGCAGCAGCAGCTACTTCATAGGACGGGGGAGGCAATCAGACCCCTACTCCTCGCACACCTGAGCAGGTAGTGCAGGGATTACAGACTCCAGAGGCACCTCAAGCTCAGCCAGTTGCTCCATTACAGGAGTTCAAGGTTCCAGCTATGCCCGAGGACGAGCAGCGTTGCCTCGAAAGGTTATGTAGACTCCAGCCTCCGACATTTAGTGGAGCAGAGGGTGAGGATGCCCAGGGTTTTCTTGACAGGTGTCAGCGTATGCTCCGTACAGCGGGGATCCTTGAGTCCAGCGGTGTGGCTTTTACTACATTTCAATTTACTGGGGCTACCTTCACATGGTGGGAGGCGTATGAGCGGCGTAGGCCAGTTGGTGCAGCACTATTGACTTGGCAGGAGTTCTCCACTCGCTTCTTGGAGAAGTATGTACCGCAGTCTCGTAGAGAGGAGCTGCGCAGGCAGTTTGAGTGGCTACGGTAGGGGGATATGACCGTGTCCTAGTATGAGATGAGATTTTCAGAGTTGGCTCACCATGGAGTTTAGCTGGTTCCGACAGATCATGAGCGTTTCCGGAGGTTTGTTGATGGTCTCAACTACCCTCTTCATGTTCTTATGACTAGGGAGCGAGTGCTGGGTGCCACATTTGAGGAGGTGGTCGATATAGCTCAAGACCATAGAGGAGGCTACTTAGGAGACCGAGCGGGAGATGCGGAGCAGATATCCTCACCTGTTTGATGCTGCAGGTATGTTTCTTGACCCGCTCAAGGATGAGCGTTTGTTTTAGTTGGGGTGGATGTGACGACCCGGACCGTCGTCACATGTGTTACCGCCCCGTTTCCCCCATTTCTTCTTCCTTATGTTTCATTATAAGAGTCTTGGGTGAATGAGTTGAATTGGATTGGTTTTAGATGGAAAATGAGACACTTAGTCTCTTTAGGAGGGCTTATTTTGGAAAAGTCAACCGGATGTTGACTTATGAGTTAGAGGGATCATATATGATTTCCGGCTATTCGGTTAGCTTCGGGGGATGATTTGTGACTTAGGAGTGTGATTGGAATTTATTTTGGAGGTCCGGTGTAGAATTTGGCTTGAATTGGTGAAGTTAGTATTTTGTAAATTCCGGTTGATAGGTGAGATTTTGATCCGAGGATCGGAATGGAATTCCGAGAGTTACTGTAGCTTCATTAGGTGATTTTGGATGTGTGTGTGAAATTTGAGGTCTTTCGGAGGTGTTTTGTTCGGGTTTTTGATCAAATGCGTATTTTGAAAGTTTTTGAGAAACTTAGGCTTGAATTTGGTAAGAATTGATGATTTTAGGTTGTTAGATGTGTTTTGATGATTGGAACAAGTTTGAATGATGTTTTAGGATGTGTTGGTGCTTTTGGTTGAGGACTCGGGGGCCTCGGGTGAGTTTCGGATGGTCAAACGGACCAATTCTAGCTTGTAAAAGTTGCAGATTTACCAGCTGAAGCGTTGTAGGTATTTGCCCATCGCGTTCGCATGAAGTGAGTCACAAATGCGTAGAAGGAATTTAAGGTCCAGGAGTTTGACCTTCGCGTTCGCGTCTGAGGCCTCGCGATTGCGTAAGGTAAGGTGATCAAGCATCGCGTTCGCATGAAGGAACTCGCGTTCGCGTATAAGGACTGGGGTCCAGAGGCGAAATTTTCTTCGCGTTTGCAGTGTAGCTATGCGTTCGCGTAAGCTTAGAGGTTCAGACCTTCACGTTCGCGAGAGTGTAACCGCGTTCGCGAAGGGTATTTTTGGAAGTAGCGGATTTTGTTCATCCCGAACACGAGAGGCCCCTTGCGTTCGCAAAGAGGAAAATAAGTCTGGGCAGAAGGGTTTTATTAAACATTTCATCTACGAACCAAGTCTTATTTCCACCATTTTTGAGCAACCTTAAGAGCTTTTGGACAGGAATTGAAGGTGATTTCGACTGGGCGTGATTGGAGGTGAGTTCTATGACCTAAATACATGATTTAATGATAGAATTAACATTGAAATTTATGGAAATTCATCAAAAGGGGGTAACGCTAGGGCTTGGAAATTTGGTATTTCAAAGTGGGATTTGGTGGGCCATTTGGACTCAGATTTGGGAGTTTTTGGTATGTACATACTCGTGACGAGATAAGGATTTTGGTAATGTTAATTTTTTGATTTTTTGAGAAGTGGGCCCGGGGCTCGGGTTTTACAATTTCGTGAATTTTGATATTTTTCGAGTCTTTTCGATTGGGTTATGTTCCCTTAGCCTATTGTAACCTATTAATTGTGATTTTGACCAGATTCGACGTGCGAGGAGGTCGATTTGCGAGGCAAAGGCATAACGAGCTAGGATTTTGGCCAGGTTAAGGTGAGTAATGATAATAAATGATATCCTGAGGGTTTGAAACCCCGGATGTGCACAACGTAGTGCTATATTGCGGTGAAACACGCGCTTAATGGCGGACGCGGGGTTGTTTACTACTGGGGATTGTGACTTGGTTCGTCCCGTTTGATATTTTACCGCGTATTTGACTGAGCTATTTCGTTTATCATCATGCTTTGGGCTAGTTGCCATGTTTGGGGCCTCGTGCCGACTTGTAGAACCCTTAGGGGTATTATGACTGATTTTCCTCACTTTACTTATTGAAAAATTGCATCCTCAGTTATATTTCTATTTGTTTAAACAATATGAACTTGTTTCATACGTGTAAATCCTATGAGAGAAATATGTTGGCTGAGACCCCTATCTTACACTATTGTGTCCTAAAATGACTGATAGGGGTTGAGAACCCAATAGTGAGGATGTTATATATATTGGATCGGGCTGCAAGCTACAGCAAATACTTATATGGATCGGGTTGCACACTGCAGCAGTTGTTTATGTGGATCGGGCTGCACGCCGCAACAATATTGCTCTTGGGCGATAGGAGCCCCTTCGAAGTCTGCACCCCTATAGTGAGCACGAGTACCCATATAGATCGGGCTGCACGCCGCAGCGAGATATAGATCGAGCTGCACACTGCAACAGTTACTATATGATATTATTCTGAGTGTGATCTGAGAGAGATTGAGCCCGAGGGGCTGTTGTTGTGCTGAGCGGTTGATACTGGGCCCGAGGGGTAGTTCTTTTCACTATTACTACTTAAATGTTGTTTTACCTGAGCCAGCTGCCTTAAAAAACTGAGATTTCATTTGACTTTCACTGGTTTTACTGCTTTACGTAATTTGCTGCCTGATATAGAATTGTCTTGTGCTGTTATGTATTTTTTTATCTTCAGTTATTATTTATTATTATTACTCACTAGGTAGGAGTACTCATATTACTCCCTACACCATGCGTGCAGATACAGGATTAGCAGAGTCCGCACCTGAGCACTGGCATCCTTCCCAGATTAGGCAGCAAAATCGGAGCATCGAGGTAGCTGTTGGCGTCCGCAGCCCCTTGACTCCCCTATTTTATACTATTTCAGTTATTCCAGACTTGTATCAGATATTCTATTTTTGTAGACTTATAGTGACTCTGTAGTAGCTCATGACTTGTGACACCCTGATTTCGGCTGTGTCGGGATGGTTTCCCTCGCAATTATCTCTATTTCCACATTTATTGCTATGTTAAGCTTGTGATAGAAATGTAAATGTTAATTAATTATTTCAAAAGAGGTGTTGGTGTTGTTCTGGCTGGCCTTGTCTTCACGAGAGGTGCCAACACGACCGGGTTAGGGAATTAGGTCATGACATAACTTCAAGTTTCAAGTTAAAAAGGTAAGGACATGCATCCCTTAACTTATAGTTTCAAGTTGAAAAGTTAAAGACAGTTGGTCCTAAACTTCAAGTTTCAAGTTCAAATGTTAAGGACACGCAGTCCTTAACTTAGAATTACAAGTTAAAAGTTAAGGACACTTACTCGTGATCTTTGATTTACAAGTTCAAAATTTAAGAACACTTGGTCCTTAACATAGAATTACAAGTTAAAAAGTTAAGAACTGGAAGTTCTTAACTTATAGTTTCAAGTTGAAAAGTTAAAGACACTTGGTCTTGAACTTCAAGTTTCAAGTTCCAAAGTTAAGGATACTTGGTCCTAAACTTCAAGTTTCAAGTTCAAAAATTAAGGACAATCAGTCCTTAACTTTGAGTTCCAAGTTTAAAAGTTAATGACACTTGATCCTTAACTTTTATAAACACAGTTAACTAAAAATTCATAAACACAGTTAGCTTTGAATTCATATGACTATTTTTATGAAATGTTCTTACATAATCAAACATATTGATTGAACCACATACACATTTCAATACCAAAAGTTTCTGAATAACTTCCTCACAAAAATCCGCTACTTATTCGACAATTAATCAATTTATAATCATTATTTTTGAAATTTCACACATACTTGACACAATATTGATCACGATTACACATATGCAAAAACAAAAATGCATAAAAGCAAAAAAAAAATACCAGTTCGATTGTTCAATGCAGAGAAGCTGACGAAGGAGAAAGATTAAGTGCAACTGGTTTGCATGCGAGGACGATACATATATTGAGGAGCACGCGAAACTTGCCTCTGAAATTTTTGCTCTCAATTTTTCCCTTTGAATGAATAAAACAAGGGTTCGAGAATATAAGAATTGAAGACAAGGTAAAACTATCTTTTCAAAATAATTTTAATAGAGTAGTGGCTACTTTTGCTAAGCATTAGAATTAGTGGATAAAAAATAAAGACCACCTTACTTAGTGGCTACTACACGCCATTTTTACCCCAGAGACTAAGCGTTGGGCGGGTAGCGCATAATGTATCATTGTAAAAATTGCACGGGCCACCCTATTTGGCGCTACTCATTTAATCTATACACATATTTTTAAAATTCTTTAACCTATACCCTAATTTTAATAAATTCAGTCACCTCTTCTTCCTCCTGACCTATGCACTCCTTTCTTCCTCCTCTTCTTTTTCTCTTGTTTTTCTTTTCATCTTCTTCTTTTCCTTTTCTTCTTTTCTCTCTGAAACACATGGCACTCGCATTACATGGAACATAAGCATTCTGAAGATGATTTCTATTAGTACAACAAATACAAAACAAACCTATAAAATAAAAATATCGTTGTCATAGCAATAGCACCATAAATTAGAAAACTTTACCTTGGGAAATAACAGTATGAATAAAAATATATTTCCAAGCTCTTTATTGTGGACATTATATACTTGAATAGTATGCGGTCATGTAATTATGTTATGCTTGATTTACCAGTTCACAATAGAAATAATGTATATGCAAGATTAAAATTATAAGGTGGGGTGGCTGATCAATGATTGTCACTTTTTCGCACAACATGCTTAACAGTCCCTTGATAGATCAGGATTTGGTCATCATTGTCGTGCCCCCTTTTTTATTGCGGAGTCTGGGTTTCGACATTTATTGGGAACAACTCATTTCCTTTTGGAAATTGGGTATGGATTTTGAAGAGTCACCACCTAACGAATTTAAGGTGTGTAAGGGAACCTAAGGCAAGTAACTTATAAAACCGGTTTGCATTACCAGAGACTTGGGTAAGGGCTCGAAATAACCTTGAGGAAAATATATTAGGCACCCCTTGCGGTCCAAAATGGTGGGTCCTGGACGAACTCGAATTATATGAATTAGTCTTATAAATAAATTAAGCAAATTAGAAAAAATGGTATTACATTTAAAACAAGGGGTAAAAATGGTTCTAGGTTTTTTAGCCTACAAGATCACGTATTTACAATGCCCGGTAAACCTTCTTCAACTAGAGGGGTGGCATTAGCACACATGTCATCATATCATTTTACTACCCAATCACCCTTCCCTTAGTGGTTATATAAGTGATTTTAATTAAAGAATGATATGCGTGTATTACCTGTCCCTTCCTTATGTCCCTGTAGGTGTTTAGGAACTCTAATTTAGGCACTTCTACACTTTCCTAAGGTACTTAAAGGAGAAAAATCTAGGCGACCATCAAAACAACTAGGACTGCCAAGTGTAGAACAATTAAGGGGGCTCACATGAACCTCCACAAATAAGCAAACAATAACACGTCTCAAACAACAAGATTTTAGATATTTCAGAAAGGTCCTAGAGTAGTATATCTAGGGGAGCATGACAAGCAGAACATATGTAGCATTGTGACCAAGCAAGGTAATAGAGACGTAATCAGTTTGCCTACTGATTTTAGGACCTGTTGAATCTGGGCAGTTCACAAATAATTAAGAAAAGCACATTTTTACCAATTTGTAGGATTTTAATTACCTATAAGATCGCCTAAGCGTGGATATGAGATGTCCTATAAAATGATATCTATCTGTTAATCAAAATTCTAATAATCATTTTAAAACTAGCAGTTTGAGTTTCATTATGTCCTATAGGCATGCTGTGTAGGTGAAAATGTTACATAACTATTTTTTACACATTATCTCTATAAGCGTAATACCTAAGTGTTGTGACTGCTTTTTAAACTTATTCTTATAGATGTAGTTGCTACTGAGGAAACTGATTTTGTACGATCTAGATGTAGTTATGGTATTTAGGCGAGGGTAACAAAAAAAAGTCCTAAGGCATGATTTGTAATGCACATAAGGGAATAAATATGATTATTAGGCAGAATCAATAGCAACCTAGTGACAGGATTTCGAAACAGGTATGATATATGCAGAACTTTAGAAAGTAGAAGTTTTAGAATGAATGATATAATGCACCTATAAACATGCACAAAAATAATCCCATAAGTATGGATGGTTTCTAATGCAAGTAAATAATCATAATGGTCCTAACAGCATTATTCTTTCCTGATTTCCCAAAGACAATGAAATTTTTTAGAAAATAAGAGATTTAATATATATATATATATATATATATATATAAAGTCCCTCCCATTTTACTAATATCTCCAATAATAGTTCACAAGGATTATTACAAACCATAAAACAAATAAATTACAAAATAAACCAAGCTATGCTATAGGGAGCTTGAATAGGCCTAACATGAACCTGGAAAAACCAGGTCTTCAAACAATCCAAAGTGCCATAGTCTCATGGTTTCCAAAAGAGGGTAACCTGGTGTGTCAAAGTTTTCAAAGGCCTCAGGGACCACAAGCAATGCTCACACCAAGATCTTTTTAAAGAGAAGTAGTTACTTGTGCAGTGCAGAATGGGCAGCCCTAGTGTGCCGGTATTTAGAGGAATTTCATGGATTCGTAGGTACTACATACACTGGAGGGGCAGGATCCTAAGTATTATAAGAGTAGGAGTGGAAGATAGTGCTTGAAAGAGTGGAAAACAATTTTAAGAAACAGTCCAGAGGTAAAACAGTTTAGAAGTGAGCACAGTTTAGCAGGGGAAAGCATTTTAGGAGTGTGAAAATAGTTTTAGATGTGAAAACATGTTAAAAGTTTGAAAAAGTTTAGAGGTTAAGACATATCAGGAGTGGAAAATAGTTTAGGAAACATTGTGAACAAAGGTTCAGCAAACCAAAAGCACACAAAACATAGTCATAAAATCTCAAAGAAAAGACTCACATTCAACCTAGTTTATTAGTTAACCCTAAGTGCTCATATGGCACGCTGAGGACATATAATTTCACAGAGAGGGGATACGGGGTTGGGAACACAGGAATCTTGAATTAGGAGCACATAGAAACAGGGTGGTAGGAAGCATGCTAGTTAACAGGAGGCCCCTAAGTCTAACATCCATACTTAATGATAGAAATAATTACATTGACTTAAAGTAATAGACATTAAAACATAGAAGTTTAGTGTAAGAGCAGTCATGCTAATCACTCCATGAAGAGGATAGGGTTTTAACTACACAAAATTGATCATACTAATTGAGGTTAACGGAAAATGTAAGAGCATTAGACATAAAAGTAAACATGCTGGCTCAAAGCAATGGACAGAAAATATTGAAACTTAAACACAAAAGTAAACTTGTTGACAATAAATAGGAAAGGTTGAAATCTGAACATAGAAGTAAACATTTTAGTCTAAAGCAATGAACATGAAATCTTGAAACTTAAATAGGTGGTAAACATGCAGATTAAGGTGATAAACTGTCACGATCCAAAAATCGACCTGGTCGTGATGGCGCCTATCATGATAGTAGGCCAATCAACTCACCACCAACATTTCCATTATTCATTTAAACTCAAGTAAATCAGGTTTTTAGCATCAAATCGATAAAAGGCATAAAGTGAAAGCCTAAAACAATATGGAACAAAATACAAGACCGACCTGAGGTGTCACTAGTCATGAGCAACTACTACAACTGTTCGAAAAAAACAAGACCAACACGGTCTGAGAATATCAAACAATAACTAAAGGAAGATAAGGAAGGATAAGGCAGAACTGCAACCGTCAAGCAACAACCTCGCAAACTCCAAGGAATAGTCCACAATGATATAATCAGCAGTCGCTACTATAGCTCGAGATACCTGGATCTGCACACAAGGTACTGAGGGTAACGTGAGTGCACCAACTTAGTAAGTAACAAGTCCAAACTATGGACCAAGAGGTAGTGATGAACTCAACCTCTTCATAGGATAAATAGGAATATCGTACAGAAACGTAGGCATGCTTTCAATTAATTAAACAGCTCATAATAGGGAACTAGCGCAAGTAGGGACATAATAAAGAAGTATAAGCTCCGCTACATCTACATGCCAATTAACATACTGAATGAAATGCACTATGCCAAGTACCTCATGTGACCAATAACTTGATGCTCGTCCACTCAGTAATGTATATGGCTCGCACGACCTAGGGAAGATCCATCCTGTATATGTATATGTCTCTGAAAGCAGTCACTCAATACTAAGGAAGGCTAATCCAGCCTATAGTGAAGATCTATCTCCTAGTAATAATAATGACAACTCACAACCACTCGGTACTGTATATGGCTCACAAGGCCCAGGGAAGGTCCATCCCGAAATATATATATATATACACATCACAAAATATCAGTCTCCGATACCGACGAACAGATAAAAGATCCATCTCTATATCAATACTTCAGACAAGATCCATGTCCAGGGAAGATCCATCCCTCAATATCATCAAATACTACACTCACTGGGGGTGTAACGACTCCGGAGGGGCTTTTCTGAGCCTAAGCACTATATCGATGCCAATGAATGCATGATCAATATCATTGATACGGCATGCATCCCGATCCTATACTGTCAATCAATATCTGGCTCTCGGCCTCACACAGTCAATGCTCTCCAGTCTCGCACACATGGGCTAAGATGTCATGATACGAGCCTGAACAATGATATCATATGTCAAATAACATTAATCAAGACTGGGGCATGATATATTATATGACGACCCGGATGGTCGTCTTAAGAAATAATGCCTTGATCCCCTATTAACTGTTTCCCCTGAGTTTATTTCTGCTATTTTGGTTTTCCGGGATGTTCGGTTTTAAGTTTCGGAGAATTTTGGAACACTTAGTCCCTAAGTGAGAGCTTAAGTGTTGGAAAGTTGACAGTAGTCGAAACAGTGTGAAGATAGCCTTGGAATGGAAATCTAATGGTTCCGTTAGCTCCGTTAGGTGATTTTGAGCTTAAGGGTGTGATGAGATAGTGTTTTGAAGGCCCGTAGCTAATTGAGGCTTTAAATACCGAAAGTTGAATTTTAGAAAATTTCTGGTTCGATAGTGATATTTTGATCCGAGGGTTGGAATGGAATTCCGAGAGTTGCAATAGTTTTATTTTGTCATTTGGGATATATGAGCAACATTTCAGGTCATTTGGACCAGGTTGTTTGACTTTTTGATCGAAAGCGTATTTTTGAGAATTTGGAAGTTCTTAGGTTTAAATCCATGGTTAATTTGAGGTCTCGATGTTGTTTTAGGTCTTTTAAGGATTAGTACAAGTTTAGGTAGTGGTTTGTGACTACATGCCTTTGGTTGAGGTCCAGAGGGCCTCAGATCAATTTTGGGTGCCTAACGGAAGTTGAATGTGGACTTGGGAAGATTTTTATTACTGTTATCATTAATAACCGCACATGCGGTTTGGGTTCCACAGGAGCAGAGCCACAGAAGTTGCTATTACATTGCAGAAGAAAAAAAAGAGAGGGCCGGCATAGACTACAGATGTGGATGCTCCATCCCAGAAGAACGTCCGCATAAGCGGACTCTTTGTCTGCAGAAGCGGACTCTTTGTCCGCAGATGCGGAAACTGCCGCAGAAGCGAGATCTCTTCTCGCACTAGTGGGACCGCTGGTGCGGCTCATCTGGTCGCAGATGCCAAACTTGCTGGACAGAATGTTTTAAGTCTGAAAATGGGACTGCGTCCCATTTTCCATTTTTACCAATTTGGAGCTCTAAGAGAGGCGATTTTTGGGAGATTTTGAGAGAAACAACGGGGTAAGTGTTCTTAACTTAATTTTGGTTAGATTATTTGAATCTATTACTAGTTTTGGCATTAAATCTGTGAATTTAGTTGGAAGAGTTGCAAAACCCTCTCGGATAGATTTGAGGATTTGATGGTCGCAATTTTATGGGATTTGGATAATTTTGGTATGGTTAGACTCGTGAGAGTGCGAGGCTTCTGAAAACATAAATTTTATCCGATGCCGAGACGTGGGCCTGAGGGGCATTTTGGTCACTTTATCTAATTTTGCGTATTAGCTTATAATTTAATTGTGGAATTAGTTACTTGAGGTGTTATTTACAATATGCAATTAAATTGAATAGATTTGGACCATTTGGAGTTGGATACACATGGCAAAAGCATGATTTCGGGTTGACTTGCGCTTGTTTGAGGTAAGTGGCTTGTCTAACCTTGTGTGAGGGACCTTCCCCTTAGGTTTGATATATTTGGTAATTGAAATGCCTTGCTGAGGTGACGAGTGCATACTTGTGCAAATTGATGGAAATCCAAATTTCTTTAAGTACTTATTAGTATGTTTCTTCTCCAGCTTTTATTACTTGTACTATTAAGCCTGTTGTTAGCTTAGGAAAGCCTGTCTAAGTGATTTAATTGCGTTAATTGTTCAATATGTTTACCTGAACTCTGTGCAGCATGCTAAGCTAGAATTATTTGTTGCCTTAATATGAAATTTCCTTTTTCTGAATATTTTCTTGCTGCTACTGTGTATTTACATTGGGACTACGGATGTGGGATTCCGATAGCTCCCCCTTATCGGTTTACTTTGAGACAATGAGTTAGATTCCTGGTAGATCCCCCTACACATTTACTTTGGGATTACAGGTTAGATTCCCGGTAGATCCCTTGCACAGTTATATGGAACTACGGGAATGCACCCGGTAGATTCCCCTAGTACTGGATATTTATATTTGGGGACTATGGATCGAGATTACGTTAGATCCCCCTTGCATTGATAGTTGCACTACGGGACATGATCATGTTAGATCCTTCGAACACATATATGATGGACTATGGGACGGTATCATGGGAGATCCAATAGGTAGTTGTAACTAGGACCATATGACGGTATCCTTGAAGGTGCCCCGGTTGTTATCTTTGTGTTGAGCTGTATTTGTTTCTGTGGTTTGTTTTTCTCTACTCTAGCTCTTGCTGTTCTTTCAATTCTATGTTATTTCTTGCTCTTGCACTTATTTATAATGTTTTATTACGTGCTGTTAATCCTTATATTTTATTTAAGCTCAGTAGGGCCTTGACCTTCCTCATCACTACCGGACCGAGGTTAGGCTTGGCACTTACTGAGTACCGCTATGGTGTACTCATGCCCCTTCTTCACATGTTTTTCATGTGCAGATCCAGGTGCTTTCGCTCAGTCTTATCATTCTTGAGGTGAGGCGCTTCTGCAGAGACTTCAAGGTATATCTGCCGCGTCCATAGACCGAGGAGTCCCTATCTATTCTCGCTTTTAAGTATTAGCCCTTCTTTATTTCTTTTCTCTATTAGACAATGTGGAGTTAGACACTGTTAGATATTCAAAGGCTTGTGGTTTCATAAGATTCCGAGTTTTGGGATAGTGTATTTCATTTGAGAATGTTTGTGTTATATATGCCGAGTAGCATTATAACTATTGTTTCCATTCAGTTATTTTGGTTTTGATTATTCCTTCCGCAAGTTTAGTTTATTTTCCGCACTTTTTAGGTTTACACAGTCGTAGAGACTAGGTGCCATCATGACAGTTCATAGTGGGCGAACTAGGGTCGTGACAAGTTGTTATCAGAGCTCTAGGTTCATAGGAGTCATGGATCACAAGCTGGTTTATTAGAGTCTTGTTGATCGGTATGGAGACATTTGTGCTTATCTACGAGAGGCTATGTAACCGTTAGGAAAATTCCACTTCATTCATTTCATTGTCGTGCGAGATTTTTGACATCACATTCCTAAACCTCTGTCTTCCATTCTCGCACAGATGGTGAGGACACGTGCTACCAGAGATGATCAGACACTCGAGCCCCCTATGAGAGTTGTCAGAGGTTGGGGCCAGGGTAGAGGCCGAGGACGTGCACGTGGTATAGCTAGAGTACCCGTGCGAGCTACCACCAAAGAGTCACCAGCAGTTCCATCCAGAGCCCAGGCATCGGATACGCCTACTGCTACTACTACTCCAGCACTTCAGGAGATATTAGCACAATTCCTGAGCATGTTTGGTACACTAGTTCAGGCGGGATTAATTCAAGTTGTACCAGCCACTTCACAGATCAGGGAAGGGATCCAGACTTCTGCCACCCCACTCCAGAGCAGCGAGTTTTCATTGGTCAGGTTCCAAGTGTCATAGTGACACATCCTGTGATCCCAGTTCAACGGGTGGTGAGGACTTCTCGCTGAGTAGAGGACATGTGGGTCCAGGAGAGAGAGGGCAGACGAGGTCAGGAGAGAGAGTATAGGGGAGTGAGGAGGCCTCGTATACTGGAGAGACCCACTGGTCCTTATTTTGGAGGAAGAGTATAGCATGATAGAGGTTTTGTGGATTACCCAGCCCAATTTGCGTCTTGGATTTCATATAGTGATTTAGGTGTTTAGGGGTCTTGGAGTACCCGTACCGCACATTTTCCGCTGCCATGTCAGCCGTGAGGTTGCTTTGAGTGTGGTAACATACGCCTTGTGGTGAGGCATTGCCCTAGGCTTGGTAGGAGTGCACCTCCACAAACTTCTCATCCATAGCACGATCCGCAGAGTTCTCAAGCTATGATCATAGCACTAGTTTCTACCCTACCTGCTCGGTCAGCTAGAGAGGAAGGCCATGCCAGATATTATGCCCTTTCTTCCCATACCGAGGCTGTTGCCTCCAATTCTATCATCACAGGTACTGTACTATTTATCATAGAGGTGCATCAGTTCTATTCGATCCAAGGTCCACTTATTTATGTGTTTTCTTATTTTGCTCTACATTTGGGTGTACCTCGGGATTATTAGTGTTGCCATATTTATGTTTCTACACCTGTGGGAGATTCTCTTGTTGTGGACCGCGTTTATCCATCGTGTTTGGTTGCTCTTAGTGGTTTTGAGACTAGAGCCTATTTATTGTTGCTCACCACGGTTGATTTTGATATTACCTTGGGCTTGGACTGGTTGTCTCCCCATCATGTTTTTCTTGATTGTCATGCCAAGACCGGGACCCTGGCTTTGTCAGGTGTACTGCGTGTTCAGTGGATGGGTTCTTTAGATCACACTCCCAGTAGAGTTATTTCTTTCCTTAAGGCTCAGCGGATAGTTGAGAAGGGGTGTGATATGTTTTTAGCATATGTGAGAGATGTCAATATCGATACCCCTTCCATTGATTCAGTCCCAGTAGTACGGGATTTTTTGATGTGTTTTTAGCCAACCTTCTGGGCATGCAGCCTGATAGAGATATTAAATTTTGGCATTGATCTGTTGCCGGACACTTAGCCCATTTCTATTCCTTCGTATCGTATGGTTCTTGTTGAGTTGAAGAAGTTAAGGGATCAGTTTGCAGGAATTGCTTGATAAGGATTTTATTCGACCTCATGTATCATATTCGGGTTCTCATATGTTGTTTGTGAAGAAAAAGGATGGTTCTATGCGTATGTGTATTGATTATCACCAGTTGAACAAGGCCACAATGAAGAACCATTATCCTTTGCCTTGTATTGATGATCTGTTTAACCAGCTTCAGGGCGCACAGGTGTTTTCTAAGATTGACTTGCGCTCAGGTTACTATCAGTTGAAGATTCGGGAGCCAAATATCTCGAAGATTGCTTTCAAGACTTGGTATGGTAATTACAAGTTCCTTGTTATGTCGTTTGTGCTGACCAATGCCCCAATAGACTTTATGCAATTGATGCATAGTGTATTCCGGCCATATCTTGACACTTTTGTCATTGTCTTTATTGACGACATTTTGGTGTACTCCCGGAGTCGGGAAGATTATGAGCAACACATAAGGACAGTGCTTCATACTTCGAATAAAAAGAAGTTTATATGCAAAGTTCTCAAAATATGAGTTTTGGTTGGATTCTGTGGCATTCTTAGGCAATATGGTATCGAGTGAAGGTATTCGTGTGGACCCAAAGAAGGTAGAGGCAGTACAGAGTTGGCCCAGACCATCCTCAGCTATAGAGATCCGCAGTTTTCTTGGTTTGGCGGGTTACTACCATTGTTTTGTAGAGGAGTTTTCATCAATTGCAGCCCTTATGACCAGACTGACCCAACAGGGTGCTCCGTTCCAGTGGAAGGAAGAGTGTGAGGTGAGCTTTTAGAAGCTCAAAACAGCTTTGATTACAGCCCCAGTCTTGATAATATTTACAGGTTTGGGGTCTTATACGGTCTATTTTGATGCCTCGAGTGTTGGCCTCCAAGTGGTGTTGATGCAGGACTGTAAGGTGATTGCCTACGCGTCTAGACAATTGAAGATACATGAGAAGAATTACCCTGTCCATGACCTTGAGTTATCTTCCATTGTTCATGCCTTGAAGATTTGGCGCCATTATTTATACGGTGTGCCTTGTGAGATTTATACTGACCATCGATGCTTGAAGAAACTGTTTAAGCAAACGGATCTAAATGTGCGTCATTGGAGGTGGTTAGAGTTGCTGAAGGACTATGATATCACTATTCTGTATCACTCGAGCAAGGACAATGTGGTGGCCTATGCATTGAGTCACTAGACAAAAAGTTTAGGGAGTTTGGCTTATCTACCAACATCAGAGAGGCATATGGTGATGGATGTTCAGGCCTTAGCTAGCCAGTTTGTGAGATTGGATCTTTCGGAGCATAGTCGGATTCTAGCTTGCGTGGTTTCTCGGTCTTCCTTATTGATCGTATCAGGGAGCGACAGTATGATAACCCCTATTTTCTTGTCCTCAAGGACAAGGTTCAGAATGGTAATGATAGAGATGTGACTATTGTTTATGATGTGGTATTGAGGATGCAAGGTCGGATTTGCGTACCTAATGTTGATGGGCTACGTGTGTTGATTCTAGAGAAGGCCCATAGTTCGCGGTACTCCATCCATCCGGGTGTCGTGAAGATGTATTAGGACTTGAGGCAGCACTATTGGTGGAGGCGGATGAAAAAAGATATACTTGGATTCATAACTCGATGTCTGAACTGTCAGCAGGTGAAGTATGAGCATCAGAGTCCGGGTGGGTTGCTTCAGCAGATAGAGATTCCAGAGTAGAAGTGGGAGCGGATCACCATGGACTTTGTAGTTGGGCTCCCATGGACTTTGAGGAAGTTTGATGCTATTTGGGTGATTGTGGATCGGCTGACCAAGTCCGCTCATTTCATTCCTGTGTGTACCACTTGTCGCACCTCCTTTTTACACACCACCCCCGAAGGGTGGTATATAAGGGAGTTTTTCCAATTTAAGTGACATTATTCGAAATGAGATTATTTTTTTTATTTTATAGTCGCCACTTGGGATAGTTTATTTGGTGTCCAAAGTCACTGGATTATTTTAAATCCCAAATCGAGGAAAATTTGACTTTCCTTGTGAAGTCTGCGAACCAAAAATTCTGAATAAGGAATTCTGTTAACCCGGGGGAAGGTGTTAGGCACCCCCGGATTCCGTGGTTCTAGCACGGCCACTTAAACTATTATAATTGTCCTGTTATCTAATTTTAATACATATTTGAACCTATAATGCCATTTTAAACTTATTAACCGCTTTTGAGTATTATAAAGAAGATTTAACCTCTTTTGATTATTATAAAGAAGATTTAACCACTTTTAAAATATGTCTTTGGATCGCGCCACATGAAATGCACCCACAATCCGAAACATATTTTATTCAACGTTATTAAGATTTGGATTTGGGTCACATGAAATGCACACCCGACTTTAGGAAAGTAATATCATTAAAATAATGCACCTAAAGCAACTACGCGTTGTTAACTTTGCGAGGGTCATGGAAATTTGCTAAATGGCATGCCTCGAATTCTAAGGATTTTAAAAGAAAAAATTAAATGAGGGCCACACATTTGAGATTTTATTTGGCGCGGCGCACCTCGATTCCATCTTAAAAAGATATTGAAACTAAAATCCGGAGGGCCATAACTATTTTGTATTATCTAATACGGCTCACCTCCAATCTAATTAATGAGCTTAATTAAACACTTAAAAGAAAAGAAATGCTTCTCTCAAACTAACTAAAGGCTTATGTGAAAAGAGAAATAATTGGGCAAAAAGCGGATTGACCCGAGCACTAAACAGGCGAAGGGTCCAATATAAAAGAAGTAATCCAAATCACAATTCGAAAGGACTGTCCAGTTTGGGCCCCAAATATGAGCCCAAATTCCAACAGCTTTGCAGCCAAACCAAGTACAATCCCAATATCGAATCTCCATGACACCTGCAGCTGCCAATAGACCATTCAAATGCCAAATGAAACAAAGGCATCAATATTTATTAGGCTCAGAATTGAGCCCAAATGCAAGTCCTATAACTTAAACCACGACATGCCTAAATTGTGGGTGTGCTGTAGCTGAGAGACTTCCACTTTCAGGATCGAATCCCTGAGGTGCCCAAATTGCAATTGAACAATCATAGAGGAATCAGTTATTAGTGAGACATTCCACTGATTTTAAAACACAAAAAAATAAAGCTCCATTTTGACAATTAAGATATATGCAACTTCAGATTTTTTTTAAACCTCAAACCAATCTATGTACAGTGAAGGAATAGAACTTCAACAAAGTTGGGAAAATTGTCGTCAAATTGACAAAGAATCCGATTCATCAATAAATAGCTTTTGAAATATTTATTAATCTTAAACTAGCAATTAATTTAAACTAACTGTCAAGCTTAACCACTTTCACTTGATACTCTTTTGCATATTAAAACTTGAAGAATCATTGAAAATACTAACTACATCGTCTTGACTGCTGAAAACACAAACCACACATTAGCTTTCCTTTTAAATGCTACAACTCAGATCAAATATCAAGTGTTATTTTTGTAAGCAAAATTAGCATTTTAAAACTGCATTCGTACAATCCAACACACATACAGGCCAACACCTAGCCTCTTAAGACTAGAACCTGACGATTTTCAGTGGAAAACTAACGAGAGCTTTGACCCAGCATGCAAAACAAAACATGAATCTAAATAAACAAAGTCCATAGTCCACCTTATCAATACACATGTGAAATATTCTATAGGTCAATCTTACATGCACAGTTTCAAAAAAAGAGAGCCTAATTAATGTTTATAATTCAAAGATTAAGTACAGAATATGAAAACAGTAAAGAAACATAGGCATAAAATTTGAATGCAGCCTTCATTTAACAAAACTCCAATCACATTACATGTCCAAAAGTCATTCCTCAATCATAAGCTAAGGAAAGTACTTGAAAATTAGAAAGAAAACAGAAATGAGCACTTAGCAGTATTCAACCGCAAAGAACAACCCCAGATTCAACCAAATTCCCAATGATATCAACTGATAAACCAATGAAACTGTGACCTTAACCCATAATTCAACCCAAACTTTCAAATGAAAAACAAGTTCAAGCCATCTCACACACTCACTAGACCAAAGATTGCCTTAGCAAGTTGGAATTCGAAAATCAGAAAAAAAGAGATAAATGAAGTAGTACAATTGCAGCCGTTTCTATTTTCTGTATTTTTTTATCTCTGAAATCTGAATTCAGCTTTCCTTAGCAATGCCTTTATAGGAAAGCTACTAGGGCAACTTTAAAGGGTTCAATTTTGCATTTTGGACCTTTTCGAATTTATTTTTTTGCTTAAAAGTCCTTCAATTACTGACTTATTGGCCAGGCCATCTTACTTTGGAGCTTCTAGGAAGCTTCCTAGATAATTATCAAAATATTCTCCACCCCAAAATTCCCAAACTACCCCCAAATGTCTCTTAATTACTTCGACCATCAAATGGGTTAGGCCTGACCTCGAAAACTTGGGCTACTACATTAGCAGGTTCAACAGCTCTTGGGCCTCTGATCCTTGAAATCCAAATTGGTTCAAATGACCAAAGGTCACAATTGGGTGAGCCCAGAGTTCAGGCAACGATAGAAAACTAATGGCAACAAAAGAAGAACGGCTAGAGGACTGAGTCCAAAGAATTCAGATAATTCTACAAAACAGAAAAATAAGTTTGGATCCTCGATCAACAATTATAAGCCAAACAAATAAGTTTAAACCAAATACATCAACGGACTACTTAACAATTTCATTACTAACTTATGAAAACAAAATAACATAATTTTAAACATTTTAACAAAATCAAACCGAATTAACTCAAAGCTACTTCTATGCAAAATTTTGCTACTGAGCAACAGAAAAAAGAAGAAAAACAAAAAGAAAAAGAAAGGACAGAGATGGAGGAGAAACATGAGAAAGTGAATTTAACAACGAAACAGACGAGGAAGACGAAAGAGGAAGGACAGAGAAAATACCTCTAAAATCACCCGAACAAAAGCTGATAAATCCTAACAATCTTCGATTTGATTCGAAATAGGTATTAACCATATGTTCCCAACGAAAATAAATGGCCAATACCCATTTCAAGCCCTATCGTTCAAGAAAATTTGAAGGCTTGACGGATTCCTTTCTTCTTTGTTTTTAGGTTAAAAAATGGATCGATTTGTTGGGATTTGGGAGGAAAATGGAGGTGGATTGAGGTTGAGGGAAGGGCAATGGTTGCAGGGATGAAATTTGGATGGTGTTCGAGCTCTGCCGCCGGCCGAAAATGGCAAAGGAGTGAAAGGCGACGTTAGGGTTTGTTGAAGGAGATGAGAAACAGAGGGGAGTTCTTTTGGTATTAGGTTTAACGTGTGGAGTTTCGGACATATTAATGAGAATGAGGGACAAAACTCTGGCCGTTGGATATGGTGTGATAGAAGGCTCAAATCAATTTAAGTAAAGGGAACTCAAAGCTGTGTCATTTTGAATAGTGGAAAGGGCTGACCGGGTTGGGGCGGTGATTGGGATGGTTTAAATGTGTATTTTGTGCTCAACTCGTTTGGGCTTGAAGGAATTGAAATAATTTGGCCCAAAGATCTCACCTCTTTCCTTCATTTCCTTTTCTTTTCCAATTTCAGATTCTTTTTAATTCCTTTTTTTTCTTTTACAAACAAAAATAAAAATAAAACCTAGCTTAATTCCTAACCCAAATTACCCTACCAAATTAAATTAACTCCAAATAATAACTACCACAATTAATTAAAAACCAAATCAAAAGAAAACTATCAAAATTCGAAGCTAAACAATAAAATTCAAAAATTTTTTTTTTTTTGATTGTTCTATTTTTATACAAAAATTAATTTACTAATTAATCTAAAAATGGGAATGCAATATATTATTTTTGTATTTTTATGATTTAAATAAAATTAAACATGCATACAAAATGCAAACAATTAGGAAAATTCTACAACAATTCCCAAAATAACAAATAATTAAAAGAAAATCTGATTTTTGGAATTCTGTAGGAGTAATCCATGCGAGGCAAACACAGCTGCCCTTCTTTGCCGGAGACACGAAGGGTTTTCGGGCAAAGATAAAATGAGCAATTATGAGGGATTTTTGCTTGCCTGGCACTCCATGAGAAGCATTTTTTGAAAAGTGTCTGACCGAACCTTGCTTCAGAGGTTGGCTGCATATCCTTGGCTATAAAGGAATCAAGTCAGTGTAGTTCTGTAAATTTTGGTAGCTGGGACTACCAGGAAGCTGTGATTTCACTATTGCTGCTGCTGCTACTACTTGCTAAGCTCCTTATTACACCAAAAGGAAAATCAAAAGCTAAGCTGCCTAGGCCTATCAACTACGAGTTACAAAATTCCTATCTAAATATCTCTTGAAGCTTGATCTTGAGTCTTAGTTGATTTTGCTGTGGACTCCAACTGAATCTTGATGCCCATAAGCTACATGTGCTAGTTCTTTCTTCAACATTGGATCAAAGCGGTACTTGCGAAGCTTGTGACTTCAATCAAATTCTGAGCAGTCCGCATATTTGTCTGCGTCAGCACTTTGAATTCACTTCTTTTTTGTTCTTTTTCTTCTTTTCTTTATTCAGGACCGAGACTCCTTTTTCGGTGACTTTAGATCCTGTGCCTCAAGATCAAACCTTCTCAAAAGCCAAAACAAACAAACGACCGAAATTTTTCTGCCACAGTTTTCACTAGGAAAATTTCGTGAGTTATTTGTGACAAAAGTCTGAACTTATTCTTTTTTTTTCCGAATAAAACAAGAATTGTGTCTATCTAGGATGGAAAAGAATAGGGAATGGAGCTCTATATCTAAAATGTCAACTCAGGGATTGGAGCTCGAATGTTGGCAAAAAGGCGACTAGGGAATGGAGGCCCTATGTCTAAAAAGCTCAACTCAGGGATTTGAGCCCTAATGTTGGCAAAAGGCGACTAGGGAATGGAGGACCTATGTCTAAAAAGCTCAACTAAGAGATTGGAGCCCTAATGTTGGGAAAAGGAAACTAGGGAATGGAGGCCCTATGTCTAAAAAGTTTGACTTAGGGATTGGAGCCCTAATGTTGGCAAAAGGTGAATAGGGAATGGAGGCCTTGTGTCTAAAAAAACTCAGCTCAGGGATTGAAGCCATAATGTTGGCAAAAGGCGACTAGGAAATGGAAGACCTATGTCTAAAAAGTTCAAATTAGGGATTGGAGCCCTAATGTTGGCAAAAGGCGACTAGGGAATGGAGGCCCTATGACTAAAAAATTCAACTCAAGGATTGTAGGCCTAATGTTGGCAAATGGCGACTAGGGAATGGAGGCCCTATGTCTAAAAAGCTCAACTCAGGGATTGGAGCCCTAATATTGGCAAAAGGTGACTAGGGAATGGAGGCCCTACGTCTAAAAGACTCAACTCAGGGATTAGAGCCCTAATGTTGGAAAAAGGCGACTAGGGAATGGAGGCCCTATGTCTAAAAGACTCAACTCAGGGATTAGAGCCCTAATGTTGGAAAAAGGCAACTAAGGAATGAAGGCCCTATGTCTAAAAAGCTCTAAGTAGGGATTGGAGCCCTAATGTTGGCAAAAGGCGACTAGGGAATGGAGGCCCTATGTCTAAAAAGCTTAACTCAGGGATTGGAGCCCTAATGTTGGCAAAAGGCGACTAGGAAATGGATGCCCTATGTCTAAAAATCTCAACTCAGGGATTGGATCCCTAATGTTGACAAAAGGTGACTAGGGAATGGATGCCCTATGTGTGAAAAAAACTCAACTCAAGGATTGGAGCCCTAATGTTGGTAGAAGCATAAAATATTGAGGTTGGGAATCTAGGCTATCATTTTTGTTTGGATTTTCTTTTTTTTTAATTTTTCTTTTTTTACTTAATTTTATTTCAATAAAATGTAGGAAAGAGTTTTGGAGGAAAACTTCCCTTTTGGGTTGATTGTTACTGCGAAGCTGTTTCTAGCTTTTGTGCAGCTTTTCCTTTGGATGCACCTGCTTTTGCACGGTTGCCTTGGGCTGCACCTGTTTCAATTTCAAACAAAGAACAATTGTCAGTTTGAAATGGTGATTGGTTTTGTGGCCTTGATTGTTTCGATCACTCGATCTCGGCCTGAACCTTTGTTGAGAACCTCTGCTACTTGCTTGTTTTCTGAAGATTGATCTCTCTCACAAACCGAGGGACTCAACTTTTTAAGATTTCATGATGGATCGCCCACGTAGGGCTTTGACCCTTTCAATTTATTCCGCCTTTAGGGCTTTTACCTTTGACATTCTTTTCCTTTTCAATAACTTTGATATCAGAGCATCAGCCATCAGGGCCAGTCGAGATCAACTTGATGCATCCACTGAGGCTAGGTATTTTTCTTTAGCTTTTGTTAGGCAGAACCTTGTAAAACAAATCTTGCCACCTTTTCTTTGTATTAGTTTTGGAAACAGAGTTAGACCGAAAGGGATTCAAGGAAAAGTAAACAAAAGGCAAGAAAATGAATTTAAATAGAAGTGTCCCTTTCGGGAAGGAAGGAAGGACTTATCTGGGGTGCATGCAGGTTTCAATAGACATGACATTCTTCTTGGACTGGATGCCCGACCCGCACAAAGTTTCGAACATCTCATAACCTCATTGTGACACACATTTTCAAATTGAGAAACCTGGCCAGGACTCCAATGGTGATGAGGGGTGTCTTTTTTTCGATCGACGGCGCCCTTAGCGGGTTTTCGCTAATCGACCTCTCTCATTTCTCTTCTCACTATCTCCTTATAGTTCTCTTTACGAGTTTTCACTAAGAAGACTCTCTCATTTTCAATTTCTCTGCACATCATCGCCTTGCGGTGCCCGTAGGTTTTCACCGATAAGACTCTCTCATTTTATTTCTCTCATCTTGATTGTATCAAATCCAAACAACCGTGTTTTCTAACTCCGATGCCATTGCTGATTGGTCAGAAAGACTTGGACAAGGTTCAGGTAAAAAGAGAATTGGATCATATTACAACTTTGGAACCGTTCGGGCGGGATCTTCGCCGAACCATTATATCATCAGACCCAGTTTAACTTTTGGGGAAAACTGGATTATTATTTTATTGTGACTGAACCCTAGAGAGAGGCTGCCTACGTATCCTTTCGAAATTAAGTCAAACGTAGTTCAGGGAAAATTTGTTTTTGATTTTCTTTTTTTTTGTTTTGCTTTGCTTTTTTTTCTTTCTTTTGTTGTTGATTTGATTTTTTTAATTATTTTTTTCCATTTTCCCTTTTTTTTTCAATAACACTTTCGGGTTCTACAGAGGGTAGTCAAAGAAGTGTGACCGGCTCAAAGGGTTTGCAAAAGGTTGATGGTATTTGGGTAGCGAGAATAAAAGCCTTTGTCATCCCAATCAAACAATGTTGTCACTGCATAAAGCACCTTTTTACTGCATCCGCGTTCACAGCTGCTTCGGGATCATTTCCTTCGACATCTCCCAAGTACAATGCTCCTCTTGGCAATATCTTTCTGATGATGTACGAGCCTTTCCAATTGGGAGCGAACTTTTCTTTTGCCTCCTGGTGATGGGAAAGAATGCGCCTTAACACGAGTTTCCCCACTTCGAAATTCCTGGGCCACACTTTCTTATTGTAGGCACAGGCTATTGTTTGCTGGTACAACTACCCATGGCAGACCGTAGCTATTCGCTTTTCATCAATCAGGGTCCACTATTCTAGATGGGTCTTGACCCACTTACTGTCTTGAATTCAACTTCAACAATGACCCGGATAGAAGGAATTTCAACTTCTGCGGGTATTATGGCTTCAGTGCCATAGACCAAGAGGTATGGGGTTGCTCCAACCGATGTGCGCACCATAGTGTGATATCCCAATAATGCAAAAGGCAACTTTTCATGCCACTGCTTGGAGCTCTGAATCATCTTTCTCAAAATCTTCTTGATGTTCTTGTTTGCTGCTTTGACGACACCATTGGCTTTAGGCCGATAAGGAGAAGAGTTCCTATGCGTTATTTTGAATTGTTCGCATATCTCTTCCATCAAACGACTATTCAAGTTTGTAGCATTATCTGTGATGATCGTTGCAGGAATACCAAACGGCAGATAAGATTGGATTGCACGAAATCTACCACAATTTTCTTGGTGACAGATTTGAGAGTGATGGATTCAACCCATTTTGTAAAGTAGTCAATGGAGACTAGTGAATCTGTGTACATTTGAGGCTTTTGGCTCAATTGGCCCAATGACATCCATGCCCCAAGCAACAAATGGACAAGGTGCTAACATGGGATGCAGTTCTTTGGGGGGGTGCATGAATCAAATTACCATGAGCCTGACACTGATGACACTTCTGAACAAACCTGAAACAATATTTTTCCGTGGTTATCCAGTAGCCTACTCGAAAGATTTTCTTTGCCAAAACATACCCATTCATGTAGAGTCTGCACACTCCTGCGTGTACTTCATGCATGATCCTTCCGGCCTCTTCGGCGTCAACATATCTTAACAAGTTGAGACCCGGGGTCCTTTTGTACAAGACCAACACTCAAGAAGAAACCACTTGCGTGCCGTCTAATGGTTCGTTTTTGGTCTCCACTGGCTTGCTCAGGGTATTCTTTTGTTTTCAGAAATCTTTTGATGTCATGGTACCATGGTTGGGTATTTGGTTATGCTTTAGCTGTATTACAATAACCATGCCTTTCCCAGATTTGGATTTCTAAGGGATCTATGTGAGCATTGCCTGGGTATGGCAGCATTGAGGCCAAAGTAGCAAGTGCTTCAGCCAATTCGTTGTGACAACGAGGGATGTACCTGAACTCTATCAATTTGAATTGCTTGTTGAGGTCTTCCATATGATGCATATAAGGGATAATCTTAACATCTCGGGTTTCCCATTCTCCCTGAGCTTGTCGAATAATCAGCTCTGAGTCCCCCATGATCAATAACTCTTCGATGTCCTGGTCGATTGCCATGTTCATAGCCATGATGTGGGCTTCATACTCAGCAGTGTTGTTTGTGCAGAAAAATCGAAGTCGGGCAGTGGCTGGGTAATGCTAACCAGTAGGTGAGATCAAGATTGCCCCAATTCCTATACCTTTTGCATTTACCGCTACATCAAAGAACATCTTCCAAGATGTAGTATCCTTGGATATTGCCTCGACTGAGTTTAACTCTTTATCTAGGAATTAAGTATTCAAAGGTTGGTACTCATCATCAACCAGATTTTCATCCAAATGATCCACCGACGCCTAGGCTTTCATTGACGTGCGAGTGACATAGACCATGTCAAATTCAGTGAGCAGAATCTGTCATTTTTCTAATCTCCCTGTGGGCATTAGTTTCTGGAATATGTATTTCAAAGGATCCAAACTGGTTATGAGGTAAGTGGTGTAGGCTTGTAGATAATGTCTCAACTTCTGAGCGACCCAAGTTAAGGCACACAGGTTCTTTCCAACAGAGTATACTTAGCTTCATAGCTGGTAAACTTCTTACTCAGATAGTAGATTGCTTGCTCTTGCTTTCCGGTTATATCATGTTGCTCGAGGACACAGCGGAAAGAATTTTCCATGACTGTCATGTACAATAATAGAGGCCTCCCTAGCTCTGGTGGGACCAAGACTGGCGGATTTGATAGATATTCCTTGATCTTATCAAAAGCTTCTTGACATTTATCCATCCACTTGATTGCCGCATATTTCTTCAACAATTTGAATAAGGGTTCACATGTGGATGTCAACTGAGCAATGAACTGGCTGGTATAGTTTAATCTGCCCAACAAGCTCATCACATCTTTCTTGGTTTTCGGAGGAGGCCAATCCCGGATAGATTTTATCTTTGTTGGATCTAACTTAATACCTCTACGACTGACTATAAAGCCCAAAAGTTTGCCCAGTGGGACTACAAACACACATTTGGCTAGGTTCAGCTTCAAATCATATTTGCGCAAATGCTCAAAGAATTTCCTCGAGTCCCGAACATGATCATCCTGAGTTTTGGACTTGATGATCACGTCATCCACATACAACTCTATTTCTTGGTGCATCATATTATGGAAAATGGCAGTCATGGCCCTCATGTAGGTTCCCAACATTCTTCAGACCAAAACGGCATGACCCTGTAACAATATGTACCCCAAGGTATGGTAAAAGCTGTTATCTCTGCGTCTTCTTCATCCATCAGAACCTGGTGAATTCCTGCGTAACAATCCACGATGGACTGTATCTCATGTTTGGCTTAGTTATCAACAAAGATGTGGATGTTTGGCAAAGGGAAGTTATTTTGGGGCTTGCCTTGTTTAAATCTCTGTAATCCACACACACTCGGGTCATCCCATCTTTCTTCGGTACTAGAACTACATTGGCAAGCCATGTGGTTTACCGAAAAACTCGGATCACCCCTGCTTTAAACTGTTTCGTGACTTCTTCTTTGATTTTGTCACTGATGTCAGTTTTAAACTTTCTTTGCTTTTGCTGGATAGGGGGATAATTGGGGTAAGTCGGCAACTTATGAACCACCAAATCGGCACTCAGTCCCGGCATGTCATTATATGACCAAGAAAACACATCTCTGAACTCAAACAGGAGTTAGATTAATGCATCCCAGGTTTTTTCCATCTGTGTGAATGCTTATCTTGGTTTCCCTGATTTCTTCAGAACTTCCCAAGTTAACTAGTTTTGTATCATTTAGGTTCAGCTTAAGTTTATTCTCAAATTGTTCCAATTCTTAATTTAATTCTTTTAAAAGACTCTTCTTCATCATATTCTGATTATTGGTTCATTATTTCGCAGTTAGATAGCATATTTGGATCTGGGCATAAAGTCCACAAGCATGTCATGTTATTTAAAGCCCCATTATTAGAACTGAAAGAAGAAAAAATAAAAATAACAAAAATCAGAAGGAATAAAGAAAGATAGACGATGAAATATTGATTTCATTTCATTGAATTTAGAAGATAACATGGTATACATTGGAAATTAAAAGACATGAAACTAAAGAAAACATCCGAGTTACACCCTGAATAACTCGTGATGTAGAAAAGGTGGCAGGATAAGTCTACCGGGACTGCCGCCTGATTGGGAGTGGCGTAGCCTTCCAATTTTGTAGTTTTGCCTTAGGTCCCATGTATAGCACCTCAGCGGTGCTTGGACCTTCCCCGGGCTGGACCATATGGGTTTCATACAATATTTTCCTTATTTCCTCACAAAATTCTTCAATTTATTCGGCCACAAAGGCCTCATCTTCTTCTTCCTCATGGTATTTGGCTTGAAAAATGTTCCATACAGATGCGGCACTAACTGAGGCAAGACCCAACCATCCTTCTTTCTCTTATTTGCCCATTTTACATCAGCTGAAGTAGGTCGGAAGCCTACCCCAAAGAACTTTTCACTGGCGGTTAGGGTGACAGGTTCCGCTATTCCTTGCAATGATTTCCCAAGGCCCTTCCCAGGTTTATAGCCATGCCTGATCATTTCTTTGGCCACCATGATTGAGCATTGGAAAGGAAGGGTCGGGGGCAAGGGTTTCCCTCTTCGTACTGGTCCGCGACCACAATCCAAAGGCCTGATAAACTATTTGCTCACTCCCCTCTCTTGATTCAAGGCACGGGACTGACGGGTGCCGATAAATTGATTGCTCATCTTCCCCATGGACCACAATCTCTCGATCCTCATGCTCAAACTTTACCATCTGGTGGAGGGTAGAAGGTACAACCCTTGTTGCATGAATCCACGACCTCCCCAAAAGAAAGTTGTAAGAAGTGTCTACATCCAGAACATGGAAGGTTACTTCAAAGTCTACTGGGCCGATTGTCTGAATCAGATCAATCTCTCCAATCGTGTCCCTTTTGATACCATCGAAGGCACGTACACAAACATGGTTAGGTCGAATTCTTTCGGTCCCAATTTCCATACGCTGCAGAGTTAAGAGTGGTAAAATGTCTACCCCAGATCCTGCATCCAACGTAACCCTTTTCACGTAGTACCCTTCGTATTTGACTATCAGGTGCAGGGCTTTGTTATGTGCAGCCCCTTCTGGGGGCAAGTCATTTTTGCTGAAGGAGATTTGGTTGATTGCGAAAAATATTTCTGCCATTCTCTCCAACTGCTCTATAGAAGTCTTGATAGGCACATATGCTTCATTAAGGGTCTTGATCAATATCTTCTAATATTCGGTGGAGTTTATCAACATGGATAATAAGGAGACTTGGGCGGGGGATTTTCGAAGCTAGTCAATCACCTCATAATCCACCATTTTCATCTTTTGAAAGAAGGTTTTCGCTTCTTCGGCACTCACAGGCATAGACGGTAAGCGCTTTCTAGTGAGATTGTTCACCTCTTACAAATTGGAATACTTTTCAAAAGGGTTATTTTCTTGAACTTCTACTGAGATTTTTTTGCCCTTATAGGTCACCACCGATTTGCTGTAATTCCAGGGCCCCGCGACAGGATTTGTCACGGGCTTTTGTGGCGCGCGGCCAATAACCACGGGCTCACTCATCCTTGGTGGATTAATTGGCCCCCGCATCATATAATCTCCCTTGGGCACATACATTTGTGTTGTCTTATTCAGCTCGAATCTCCTGGAAGGACTCAAAGTCATCTGCTTTTCTTTGCGGCCTCGAGGGACAAAGAGACCAGCATCGTTAGGAGGCATTGCTCCAGTTTCAACTTCAACTTTCTTCTCTAACTTTGGAGGGGTAGTTTTGTTCTTTTTCTCCCCTTTGTCTTACTTCGGGGTAGCTTTTGGTGTCCTTTCTACATCAGCGATGGCAATGATAGCCTTCAATGCTGGGTCAATTCATTATCCTCACAAATCATTCCGATTACTGGCACATTGTTGTGAGCCGGTAGTGGGTTGTTAGTCACGTTAGGAATATCTTCATCCCTTAGCACTATCTTCCTTTATTCTATCAAGTTCTCTACGGCTCTCTTCAAAGACCAGCAATCATCCGTGTCGTGCCCTTCTGCCCCTTAGTGATAGGCGCATCGGGCACCAACTCTGTAAGCAGGTGAGGCTGAGTTTTGCCTAGTTTGATGAACAGGCTGTAGCAAACCCATTTGAATAAGCTTTGGAACATGCTAGAGTTGGATTCACCGATTAGTGTAAAATTTGGCCTCTTGGATGGTTCATGAGGGTGGAATTTTTTGTGTGGTTGTAGTGGGTTTGGTAAGGAGGCTATTTTCTAGGAAATGAAGCTTGGTTCCGGTTAGCTTGTTGTTGTGGCTGGACATAAGGTTGAGCATTCATGACTGGGTACGACTGAGGAGCATAGGCCACATCTTGGTGGGGGTAATAGTGCTGCGGGGTCCTATCAGAGAATAGGGATCTGGGAGTACGGTGTTTTCTTGCACCCGACGCTGCCATGGATATTTCTTCCTTTCTCTTGCCCTTTGCTACTCCTTCAGAGCCACCTTGAATGGCTTGGGAGGTAGCTCTGATAGCGGATCGGCTTAGAATTAAACTTGTTTTCATCCTATTTTCAACCATTTCGCCAATCTTTATGGCTTCAGCGAACGATTTACCCATTGGGAACATCCTATTTTTGAAGTAGTCAGCTTCCTAAGCTTGGAAGAAACCAATGACCATTTCAACCTCATCCATTGGAGGCTTTACCCTGGAGGCCTGCTCGTGCCATTTAACTGCATACTATAAGAAGCTTTCTGAGGATTTCTTCTTCAAGTTTGTCAATGAGTTCCTATCTTGAGCAATATCAATGTTGTACTGGAACTGCCTGATGAAATCTCTAGTAACATCATCCCAGATGTACCAGCGGGATATGCCTTGGTCCATGTACCATTCAGATGCGATGCCAACCAGACTTTCTCTGAAATAGGCGATGAGGAGTTCTTCCTTTCCACCAGCTCCTCGCAGCTGGTTGTAATATCTCTTGAGATGAGTAGTAAGATCACCGTGTCCATCATACTTCTCAAATTTTAGGGTTTTGAATCCTATGGGTATATGAACATGATGGAACATGCATAAGTCAGCATATGACTCATTTTCCTTCCACTCCGGTCTTGTATGCTTCTGAGACTCTGCTCTATACTCCTATCTTTCTCGGAATCTCTTTTTGTTCAGGAGTTTTAGTGGACTTTTCTTTCACTGCAGTAAATTCATACTGGGGTGGCTGGGAGTAAGTATAAGTGGGAAATTGTGGAGGTTCCATCGGGAAGAAGGGTGTTTGGAAGGTGAAAGCTGTTGGGTCAAAACTAGGCCTGGGTAATATAGGCTGTGCCGTGGCCGAGCAAGGTGGAGCGGTGAAGATATTTGAAGCTGCACCAGACAATAACACCTGAGGGCAAACCTCAGAAGGTGTTCCCACAAAATGAGCGTAGATAGTTGGGTGTCCTAGTGGTGTATTTGTGTGACTGATCGGGACAGTGGAGGTACCGCTTGCTCTAGGAAAAAGTTTGGGGAATCCCGGGATTGCGTTTGGTGGCTCCCTTCCATTTGCCCAAACGTCCCACATTTCCATAACCCTGAGATGCATGATTCTATTTTCTTCGTCACCTGCTGATTCTGAGGGCGGGATGCCTGAGACTGGAGTATCATCCATGATGGGAATTGTTGGCAGAGTCATTTCTGAAGACATTTTGATGCTCTCTTTTAATCTCGTAAAGTATGGGTGCGAAGACAGGTTACCACAAAAACCAACCACCATTCTATAAAATCCTAGACTGGCTATTAATAGGAGCAAACGGTTAGTTTGAAACAAATAAAAGATAGGTAATTGCACGTTGGGGGTATGAGGCACCTATACAGTTAAATGTGTTTCTACATGTTTTGCGACAGTTGCATGCTTCATCCCAACTTTACTTATTCTTCCCTATTTTTCTTCTTTCCACTTTCATTCTTCCTTTTTCATCTCTCTTTTGTTTTTCATTTCTTTTCTTCTGTTTCCCTTTTTTCTCTCATTTTTTTCATTTTCTTTTCTTATTGGAGCTATTCACAAAATTATGACCGGATCCGATGAGGATTGCCTATGTATCACGACGCCGCATGAATCTGATTATTACATAGTTCAAGAAAAATAAATGCGAATAGTAAGGAAACAATTTTTTGGGATTTTTTGATTTTTCATTACTAAAATTTCAATTACAAAAGATTTTAAACTACTCATTTTCTTGGAATGAAAAACCAAATACAGACTCGATACTTGGAAAATCAAGAATACATTAAAGCTTCAACTCCTGGGGCCCGCGGGGCATCATTCGACCTCGTCGCGGGCCTATGTGCTAGACCCCCTTGTCGCCACTCCAAATCACTCATTATCTGGCGGACGAACGTCATCGCTGCAGTGAAGAAGGTGGTTCGGGTTATATCCTCACATTCTTGGCATTTTGCGACAATATAGTCAGCAATAGCCCTGATCCTTTCTCGAATCCTACCCTTTTCATGAAGTAGCTGCCCGATTTGCCGATTTTGGGCTTCTAACACTTGAGAGTCGTGAAGGTGTTGATTTTGCAACCGTTGGATTCCTTCCTCCATCCGGGCCATCAAATCATAGTAGTGTTCCCTATCAGCTTTGAAAGCTTTAGCCTGCTTGGCTGCATCATTCTACTGAGTAGTTACCTTTTTTCTCAAGCTAGTGATTGTCCCTTCATACTTTCTCTTCATTTGTTGCACAAACTGTGTCCGACTTTTTTCATTTTCCGCTAATTGTGCCTGGGAATTTGCTAGACAGGCCTCAGACTTTTCTAGGTCATCTTGACACTCAAGGGCTTTCTTTTTCAGACTGCTTATAAACCTTTCATCCGATCGGCTTCTTTCTGGGTTTCTAGCAGCTATTTTCATCTTTCGAATTTGAGTTTTGAGGGCTTCATTTTCTTGAGTTAGTTTTTTCTTTTCTGCCTCATCAGCGGCAACTTGGATACTTTTGGCAAATTCGAGGTCCCTAATTTGTCCTGCTAACTTACCAATTCTAGCCCTATAGCTTTCTTTTTTCCAACCAGCCCCACTGCTCTTGCGAGTCGTGAGTGAATTGTTGCACGTAGGCTCTCTTTGCAGGTCTTTGAGGAATCTGGAATCTTTTACCGAACCAAGAAATGTACTTGGGGACCACTTCACCTCTTGTTAGATCTCGCACCATGGTCTTAGGTTCAAGAAACTTACATTCATTCCATACTTGGCGAATTCTTCACTTCGGAAATACGGCTTTTGGGCCCAATTCAATGACATGTTTACTCATATCTTCGTCATAGTGGATTGTTTGAAATCTTCCTAATTGGCGTAAAACCCTGTGGGGGGAATACAACTGGATGCTCCGGATGCCCATTAGGAGGAGATAACATACTTCAGCTAACATGTATGCTGCTTCTGTGACAGGAAGCCATCCAAATGTCCACTAGATTTCATCGGCAGTCAAGGAGCTTAAACGTGCAAACCAGGCTTCAGTGCCCTCGGGGAATTCTATACCCCACTACTCAGCTTTCAAATTCTTCAATGCAACTCAAACCAGTCATACCGTAATTCATATACCCACCCCGGTGGCAGAGATGTTCCTACATCGATAATTGTAGTAACAGATTGCAGCCTTGGAAGAACTTTCCCCCTTCTCGACAGATAGTCAAAGCTCGGTAGATTTCAATAAGATTAGGGGAACCACAATGATGTTGGCTTTCTTGATTGCTACATCGATCATTCTTACGAGGCCCACCTCTATATTACCATTTTCTCGCGGACAAACCACAACACTCTAGAAGGCTACTATAAAAGCCAAACCCCACCGTGCCTCCCATTTATCTTTATTTTTGGTATGGGTTAGACCAGTGTTCGGCTCTTCAAAACATCGGGGGTTACCATAGCATTGATACAAGAATTGGAGAGTGCAATACCTTTCAGATAAATTTCCATCCTAAATATCTCGACTAACACTTAGCAGATCCAGAAATATATGGGGAGATAACGATCTTGGTGACAATGGATATCGACTTTTAAGGTATCGATTAAGGCCTGCATATCCCGCAACTTCCTCCAGTGTAGGTATGAGCTCAAAGTCAGATAAACGGAACACATTGTGAGTTGGGTCCCAAAAAGGTATTAAAGCTTCAATTATGTCCAACCTTGGCTTGACGTTCAATAGTCCGACGAGGCCTCCCAAAACCTTTACCATAATTTCTCTACTGCCTATTCCAAGATCATTCCACCACATGTGGAGCCGTAAGGGGATCTCTTTAAGGTCTGTGAAAGGTTCAATTTCATTTGTGCTCATCCTCCAAATTTATTAAGGTGATTTAATATCTCATTTTGACCCCAGAGACTAACACCATCTTTTCAAAAATTTACTTCAAAATGAACCCAGTTTTGCAAATACGGCCTTTCAACACTTTAGGGAAGAAGATTTTAAGGCTGTGCCTACTAACCAGTCAAAAATGACCAAAGGTGACTGTTCTTGCAAAAACAGCCTTCCGGTGCCCTTTTGGGTACATTCGGCTTATTTTAAACAAGAATGGCATCACCGTGTTTATTGGTGAGAAAAAATAATTTTTTTGCTATTTTTGGGCTATTTGAAAAAGGGGAGTTGGACGGATGGGGGTTGCCTACGTATCACACATCCAGTGAGAATCAAACTGGCATAGTTCAAGCAGATTTGACAAAACCAACTATTTTTGAAAACAAAACCTTTTTTTTTCAAATTTTCTCAAAAATTCAGCCGAGTTTTAGTACCATTTGGACATTGGTTTTTCAAAACAGGTGATTAACTCATTTTACTTTTACATTGCTATTCTCTCTTCCCAACTTTCTCCCATTATTCACAAGCTGGTCAACATGCAAATCTGAAGCAAATAAATGCACAAGTAGCAAGTAGAATGCATCAGGATGGTATTTTCATTTCAGGTACACCTGTCCTAGACAGACCCAACCCTTGTGTTGAGTCTCCTAAGTCAAATGAATGTGATGCAAACAAACTTTCCTACTAGGGATCCGACATGAGGTTTTGTTATACTAAGTTTAAAACCTAGGTTTACTGTTATAGACCCGGCTTACCCGAGCGGACAACTCGAGTGGTGGGGGTGCCAACGTAACGGGAATATAGAAGCTTCGCCGTCTAAGCAACTTGTCTCAACCTCGTACTAAAATGGGATAAGACTCTAGAGAGAAGAGAAGTCACACGAAGTGCACCCTTCTCCATGATTTAGAAGACTCAAAGAGAGGAAGGGTTTCATAGCAATTTATATATACAATTCACAAAATATCAAAGCGGTAAAGCATTTAGCACATTAGACTAAAACATGTAGGAAAATCAGATAACAGATAAAGCCAATCATAACAGCTATTCTAAACTCGAATTCTTAAACCCTGAACCGAAGTTCTAGGTTTGGGTCCCCAGCAGGGTCTCCTAAGTTGTCACACCTCCTTCTTACAGGCCAACCCCGAAGGGTAGTATATAAGAGAGTTTTTCCAATTTAAGTGACATTATTCGAAATGAGATTATTTTATTTATTTTATAGTCGCCAATTGGGATAGCTTATTTGGTGTCCCAAGTCACCGGTTTATTTTAAATCCCAAATCCAGGAAAATTTTATTTTCCTTGTGAAGTAGGCGAACCAGAAATTTTGAATAAGAAATTTTGTTAACCAGGGGGAAGTTGTTAGGCACCCCAGGATTCCGTTGTTCTAGCACTATCACTTAAACTATTATAATTGGCCTATTATCTGATTTTAATACATGTTTTAACCTATGATGCCATTTTAGACTTATTAATTGATTTTGATTATTTTAAAGAAGATTTAATATCGTTTAAAACATGTCTTTGGATCGCGTCTGTCACGATCCCAATCCCGGCTGTGATGGCGCCCAACACAATGCTAGGCAAGCCTGACCAATTACCACTCACACTCCCTTCTTATTTAAAAATTTATTACCAATTAACAACTTTAATCACCAATTTGATATAATAAGAAGTATGAAATAAAAGATGAAATATGCGGAAAGCCATAATAATATCCCTATAAATGCACAATGATCTGGTGTCACAAGTCTGAGCCTCTAATCCAAGGTTTCAACAATCTAATATAGGAATATGTCTAAAAATACGGAATAGTAAGTAAAGATAGAGAGAGAAATCCGGTCTACGAACGCCATGCAGCTACCTCGATAACTCCGATGAAAGCTGAACGGCAGGAAAGCTCGCTCTATGCTTCAGGGATACCTGTACTTGCACACACGGAGCAGGGAGTAATGTGAGTATTAAGCAGCTCTAAGCAGTATGAAATCATGTAAAGGCACTAAGCAGTTCTATATCAAAATAGTAAAACCATTTAAACAACAAGTGATAGAGAAATCAAGTGAAATTCCTTAAGCCGGGTAAAACAGGTATAATCGGCATGAATCTGCTCCTCGAGTATTTCAGTTCATTTATTCGTTCTTATTCTCAGTTCTCAATTCATATACTTCTCACAATAACCGAATCAATAAATATATATAACACTGCGACGTGCAGCCCGCTCCGTATATCAATATGGCGTACAGCCCGATCCATAATGATAATAGTCAATTGCGCTCACTGGGGGTGTGGAGATTTCAGAGAGGCTCTTACAGCCCAAACGCTGCTTGCTGCGGCGCGCAGCACTATCTATCTATATATATATATATATATATATATATCATATTTTCTGCGGTGTCAAGCCCGATCCAATTTATAAAATATTCTTTTGCTGCGGCGCGCAGCCCAATCCATATTATATAAAATATCCTCACTATTGGATCCTCAACCCCTCTCAATCATTAAATTCACAGCCTCTCGGGCAAAATAATAAACGGTAGGGATCTCAGCCCTCATTTTTCTTTCATTTATGATTAACATTTCAAAATCTGGTTCATATCATTTTTAAACAATTGAAAACATGACTGAGGATATAATTTTTAGCAAATAAGTGAGGAAAACCAGTCAAAAATCCCCTAAGGGTTCTACAGTTCGGCACAAGGCCCCAAACATGGCAACAAGCCCAATTCACTACAATAAAATATATGTCTCAGTCAAAAATGTAGAAAAAATGTCATTCGGGATGGACCAAGTCACATCCCCTGATAGCATTGAACCTCACGCTCATCACACAACGTGTATCTCAACTCAGTATAGCACTATGTTGTGCAAATCTGGGGTTTCAAACCCTCAGTACATCATTTAAAATCAGTACTCACCTCAAGCTTACCAAAGCTCTAGCTCGCTATGCCCTTGTCTCTCAAATTGACCTCCTCGTGCGTCGAATCTGACAAAAATCACAACGAATATGTCACATTACACTAAGGAGACAATACCTAATAAAAAAATATCAAAATTCACAAATTTAACAAAACTCGAGCCTCGGGTCCACGTCTCGAAACTCAAAAATTTTTATGGCAACGGGTTCCTTATCTCGCCACGAGTCTATACACACCAAAAACTCTCAATTCGGACACAACTGGCCCCTCAAATTCCAATTTAAAATCTTAAAATCGCAAGCCCTAGTTTCTTCCAATTTAGCTAAATTCTCAAGAATATCAAGGATAATTCCACAATATAATCGTGTTTTTAACTCATAAAATTTACCTCCAGTCAATCCCTCTTCAAATGCTCCCAAGTAGCTCTTATAATGCTAAAAAATGGTGGAAAATGGGTATGGGTTCGCGGATGAAATATTTTTAACATTCTGCCCGGTCCACAATAGCTTAATCTATGCGATTGCATCCTAACCCCTGCGATCGCAGAGCACAAAATTTCTAGTCCCTCAAAATACTCTATGCGATCGCGGCAGACCCCCTGCGATCACAATTCATCAGCACTTAACACTGTGCGATTGCAACCCTCAGTATGCGATCGCATTGATCAATCAAACATCCCCTAAAAATCCTTCTATGTGATCGCATAGACCCTCCTGCGATCGCCTGCGATCGCAGAGAACAAATGTCTGCAACACTGAACCTGCAATTTCCGCAACATCCTAAGTCCCAAAAATCGTCCGTTAGCCGACCGAAATTACCCCGAGGCCCCCGGGACCTCAACCAAAAGTACCAATACATCTTAAAACATTATTCAAACTTGCTCCAATCATCAAAACATCTCAACTAACACCAAAATCATCAAATTACTTCGAATTCAAGCCTAAGTTCTTTTAAAACTTCCGAAACACGCATTTGATCAAAAACCCAACCAAATCACCTCCGAATGACCTAAAATTTTTCACACACATCCCAAATCACCTAGCGAAGCTACAACAACTCTCAGAATTCCATTCCAACTCCCGAATCAAAATCTCACCTATCAACCGGAAACCTTAAAAAATACTAACTTCGCCAATTCAAGCCTAATTCTACACCGAACCTCCAAAACCACTTCCGATCATGCTCCTAAGTTAGAAATCACCCCTCGGAGCTAAACAAATGATCTAAATTGACATCAGATCCCTCTAACACATAAGTCAATGTTCGGTTGACTTTTCTAAACTAAGCCTTCCTTAAAGAGACTAAGTGCCTCATTTCTTATCAGAACCACTCGAATTCAACTCTACCACATATGACACGAATAACGAAGCATATAGAAGAAAATGGAGGAAATGGGGCGGTAACTCATGAGACGACAGGCCGGATCGTCACAGCGCCACATGAAATGCACCCGCAATCTAAAACGTATTTTATTCAATGTTATTAAGATTTGGATTTGGGTCACATAAAATGCACACCCAAGTTTAGGAATGTAATATAATTAAAATAACATGCCTAAAGTAACTACGCATTGTTAACTTTGCGAGGGCCATGGAAATTTGCTAAATGGAACGCCTCGAATTCTAAGGATTTTAAAAGAAATAATTAAATGAGGGCCACACGTTTGAGATTTTATTTGGTGCGGCGCACCTCGATTCCATCTAAAAAGGATATTCAAACTAATATTCGGGGGGCCATAACTATTTTGTATTATCTAATATGACTCACCTCCAATCTAATTAATGGGCTTAATTAAACACTTAAAAGCAAAGAAATTCTTCTCTCAAACTAACTAAAGTGAAAAGAGAAATAATTGGGCAAAAAGGGATTGACAGGCAAAGGGCCCAATAGAAAAAGAAGTAATCCAAATCATATTTCGAAAGGACTATCCAGTTTGGTCCCAAAAAATGAGCCCAAATTCCAACGGATTTGCAGCCGAACCAAGTACAATCCCAATATCGAATCCCTATGACGCCCGAAGCTACCAATAGACCATGCAAATGCCAAATGAAACAAAGGCATCAATATTTATTGGGCTCAGAATTGAGCCTATTTTCAAGTCCTATAATTAAAACCACGACATGCCCAAATTGTAGGTGTACTGTAGCTGAGAGATGCCACTCTCAGGATCGAATCCCTAAGGTGCCCAAATTGCAATTGAACAATCATAGAGGAATCATTTATTAGCGAGACATTCCACTGATTTTAAAATACCAAAAAAACAAAGCTCCATTTTGACAATTAAGCTACATGCAACTTCAGATTTTTTTTAATCCTCAAACCAAATCTAAGAATTGTGAAGGAATAGAACTTCAACAAAGTTGGGAAAATTGTCCTCAAATTGCCAAAGAATCCGATTCATCAATAACTAGCTGTTGAAATATTAATTAATCTTAAACTAGAAATTAATTTAAACTAACTGTCAAGCTTAACCACTTCCACATGATACTCTTTTGCATATTAAAATTTGAAGAATCACTAAAAATACTAACTACATAGTCTTGACTACTGAAAACACAAACCACAAATCAGCTTTCCTTTTAAATGCTACAACTCAGATCAAATATCAAGTGTTATTTTTGTAAGCAAAATTAGCACTTCAAAATTGAATTTGTACAAGCCAACACACATACAGGCCAACACCTAGCATTTCAAGACTAGAACCTGACAATTTTCAGTGGAAAACTAACGAGAGCTGTGACCCAGTATGCAAAAACAAACATGAATCTAAATAAACAAAGTTCGTAGTCCACTTTATCAATACACAAGCGAAATATTCTGTAGGTCACTCTTACACATACAGTTTCAGAAAAAGAGAGCCTAATTAATGTTTATAATTCAAAGCTTAAGTACAGACTATGAAAACAGTAAAGAAACAAGGGCATCAACTTTGAATGCAGCCTTCATTTAACAAAACACCAATCACATTACATGTCCAAAAGTCATTCCTCAATCATAAGCTAAGGAATGTACCTGGAAATTAGAAAGAAAACAGAAATGAGCACTCAGCAGTATTCAGCAGCAAAGAACAACCCCAGATTCAACCAAATTCCCAATGAGATCAACTTATAAACTAATGAAACAGTGACCTTAACCTAGAATTCAACCCAGACTTTCAAAAGAAAAACAAGTTCAAGCCATCTCACACACTTACTGGACCAAAGATTGCCTTAGCAACTTAGAATTTGAAAATAAAAAAAAGAGATCAATGGAAAAGTACAATTGCAGCCATTTCTATTTTCTGTATTTTTTAGCTCTGAAATGTGAATTCAGCTTTCCTTAGCAATGCCTTTATAGGCAAGCTACTAGGGTAGCCTTAAAGGGTTAAGTTTAGCATTTTGGTCATTTTTGAATTTTCTTTTTTGCTTAAAAGTCCTTCAATTACTAACTTGTTGGCCCAGCCAGCCTACTTCGCAGCTTCTAGGAAGCTTCCTAAATAGTTATGAAAAGATTTTCCACCGCAAAATTCCCAAACTACCCCCCAAATGTCTCTTAATTACATCGACCATCAAATGGGTTAGGCCTGACCTCCAAAACTTAGGCTACTGCATTAGCAAGTTTAACAGCTCATAGGCCTCTGATCCTTGAAATCCAAATTGGTTCAAATGACCACAAGTCACAAATGGGTGAGCCTAGAGTTCAGGCAATGATAGGAAACTAATGTCAACAAAAGAAGAAGGGCCAGAGGACTGAGTTCAAAGAACTCATATAATTTCACAAAACAGAAAAATAAGTTTGGATCCTCTACCAGCAAATATAAGACAAACAATTAAGTTTAAACCAAATACCTCTACGAACTCATTAATAATTTCAGTACTAACTTATGAAAACAAAACAACATAATTCTAAACTTGTCAATAAAATAAAACCAAATTAATTCAAAGCTACTGCTATGCAAAATTAAGCTACTGAGCAACAGAAAATAGAAGAAAAAAGAAAAGAAAAATAAGGACAGAGATGGAGGAGAAACAGGAGAAAGTGAATTTAACAACAAAACAGACGAGGAAGACGAAAGAGGAAGGACAAAGAGAATACCTCTAAGATCACACGAACAAAAGTTCATAAACCCTAACAATCTACAATTTGATTCGAAACAAGTATTGACCGTATTTTCTCAACGAAAACAAAACAGTCAATACCCGTTTCAAGCCTTATCGTTCAAGAAAATTTGAAGGCTTCACGGATTCCTTTCTTCTTTATTTTCAGATTAAAAAATGGACCAATTTGGTGAGAATTTGGTGGGAAATGGTGGTGGATTAAGGTTGAGGGAAGGGCGATAGTTGCAGAAATGAAATTTGGGTGGTGTTCGAGCTCCACCGCCTGCCGAAAATGGCAAAGGAGTGAAAGGCGGCGTTAGGGTTCGTTGAAGGAGATGAGAGACAAACGGGAGTTCTTTTGGTCTTAGGTTTAATGTGGGGAGTTTTGGACATATTAATGAGAATGAGGGACGGAACTCTGGCTGTTGGATGTGGGGAGATGGAAGGCGCATATCAATTTAAGTAATGGAAACTCAAAGCTGTGTCATTTTGAAGAGTGGAAATGGCTGACCAGGTTGGGGCGGTGATTGGGCTGGTTTAATCGGGTATTTTGTGCTCAACTCGTTTGGGATTGAAGGAATTGAAATAATTTGGCCCAAAAATCTGACCTCTTTCCTTCATTTCCTTTTCTTTTCCAATTTTAGATTATTTTTAATTCCTTTTTTCCTTTTACAAACAAAAATAAAAATAAAACCTAACTCAATTCCTAACCCAAATTACCATACCAAATTAAATTATCTCTCAATAATAACTATCACAATTAATAAAAAACCAAATAAAAAGAAAACTATCAAAATTCGAAGCTAAACCTTAAAAATATAAAATAATTTATTTTTTGTGATTTTTTCATTTTTATAAAATAAATAAATTTACTAATTAATCTAAAAATGCGAATGCAATATTTTTTTATTTTTTTTTGTATTTTTATGATTTGAACAAAATTACACAGGCACACAAAATGTAAACAATCAGGAAAATTCTACAATAATTTTTAAAATAACAAATAATTAAAAGGAAATCTGATTTTTGGAATTCTATAAGAGTAATCCATGCGAGGCAAAAATCACGTGCTCATACTACTTATTCTTCGAAGCGGTCGGCGGTGATGTATATCCAGAAGATTGTTCGTTTGCATGATATTCCAGTCTCTATCATTTCTAATAGAGGTACTTAATTTACCTCACGGTTCTGGAGGGTTGTTCAGCATGAATTGATACTCGGGTAGAGTTGAGTACAACATTTTACCCTTAAATGGACGGTCAATCTGAGTACACTATACGGATTTTTGACGATATGATCTGTGCGTGTGTGATCGAGTTTGAAAGGTCTTGGGATCAGTTCTTGCCATTTCCATAGATTGCATACAACAATTATGAGTCCAGCATTCAAATGGCACCATATAAGGCTTTATATGATAGGCAAAGTAGATCTTTGGTAGATTGGTTTGAGCCGGGTAAGGCTAGATTTTTGGGCACAGACTTGGTTTAGGATGTTTTGGCGAAGGTTAAGGTGATTTAGGATAGACTCCATATAGCCTAGTCTAGACAGAAGAGCTACACGGATCAAAAGGTTCATGATGTTTTCTATATGGTTGGAGAGCGGGTTCTGCTTCGGGATTTGCCTACGAAGGGAGTTATGAGATTTGGGAAGAAAGGAAAGTTGAGTCCGAGGTTTATTGCTCTTTTGAGATATTGCAGCGAGTTGGGGAGATTTCTTATGAGCTTGCCTTACCTCATAGTTTGGTGGGAGTTCATCGGGTATTTCATGTTTCGATGCTCCGGAGGTATCACGGTGATCCATCACACGTGTTGGATTTCAGTTCAGTTCAGTTGGACAAGGATCTATCTTATATTGAGGAGCCAGCGGCAATATGGGGCAGACAGGATGAAATCCGAGGTCAAAGAACATTGCATCAGTGAAGCTTCAGTGGAGGGGTCAACCGATCAAGGGGGCGACCTTGGAGACTGAGCGGGATATACACAGCCGTTACCCTCATATTTTCACTACTTCAAGTATGTCTTTATGCTTGTTCGAGGATGAACAAATGTTTATGTGTAGGAAGATGTGATGACCCGACCGGTTGTATTAAGAATTAACGCCCCAATACCCTTTTTATTGTTTCCCCCGAGTTTATTTTTGCTATTTTGTTTTACTAGAATGTTCGGTTTTAAGTTTCGGAGAGTTTTGGGATACTTAGTCCCTACGTGAGAGCTTAAGTGTTGGAAAGTTTACTATTGTTGGAACAGTGTGAAGACAGCCTCAGAATGGAAATCTGATGGTTCTGTTAGCTCAGTTAGGTGATTACGGGCTTAGGGTTGTGATCAGATTGTGTTTTGGAGGCCCGCAGCTACTTTAGGCTTTAAATGCCGAAAGTTGAATTTTCGAAAATGTCCGGTTCGATAACGAGATTTTGATCCGAGGGTCCGAATGGAATTCCGAGAGTTGCAGTAGTTTTGTTGTGTCATTTGGGATGTGTGTGCAAAATTTCAGGTTTTTCGGATGAGGTTTGACAGACTTTTTGATCAAAAGAGTATTTTGAGAATTTTAAAGTTCTTAGGCTTAAATCCATGGTTAATTTGAGGTCTCAACGTTGTTTTTGGTGTTTTAAGGATTGGTACAAGTTTGGGTAGTGGTTTGTGACTTGTTGGTGCCTTTGGTTGAGGTCCCGGGGGCCTCGGGTCAGTTTCGGGTGCCTAACAAAAGTTGAATGTGGACTTGGGAAGATTTTTATTGCTGGTATCTGTCATAACCGCACTTGCGGTTTGGGTTCCGCAGGTGTGGAGCCGCAGAAGTGGCTATTACATCGCAGAAGCGTAAAAAGGGAGGGCTAGCATAGGCCACAAAAGTGGACGCTCCATTGCAGAAGTGCATCCGCAGAAGCGGACTCTTTGTCTATAGAAGCAGAAACTGTCATCAAAGCGAGATCTCTTCTCGCACCTGTGGGACCGCAGTTGTGGCTCATCTGGTCGCAGATGTGAAACTTGCTGGACAGAATGTTTTATGTTATGAAAATGGGACTTAGTACCATTTTCCATTTTTACAAATTTGGAGCTCGGTGAGAGGCGATTTTTGGGAGATTTTGAGAGAAACAACGGGGTAAGTGTTCTTAACTTAATTTTTCTTAGATTATTTGAATCTATTACTAGTTTTGGCATTAAATCTGTGAATTTAGTTGGAAGAGTTTCAAAAATCCTCTCGGATAGATTTGAGGATTTGAGGGTCGATATTTTATGGTATTTGGATAATGTTGGTATGGTTAGACTCGTGAGAGTCCGAGGCTTCTGAAAACACAAATTTTACCCGATTTTGAGACATGGGCTTGTGGGGTGTTTTTGTCATTTTATCTAATTTTGCATATTTTCTTAGAATTTAATTGTGTAATTGGTTACTTGAGGTGTTATTTACAATATGTTATTGAATTGAATAGATTTGGGCCATGTGGAGTCGGATACTCGTGGCAAAAGCGTGGTTTCCGGTTGACGTGCGCTTGTTCAAGGTAAGTGGCTTGTCTAACCTTATGTGGTGGACCTCCCCTTAGGTTTGATATATTTGGTAATTGAAATACCTTGTACATGAGGTGACAAGTGCGTACTTGTGCAAATTGTTGGAAATCTGATTTTCTTAAGCACTTATTAGTATGTTTCTTCTCCTGCTTTTATTACTTGTACAATTAAGCTTGTTGTTAGCTTAGGAAAGTATGTCTAAGTGATTTAATTGTTTTAATTGTTCAATCTGTTTACCTGAACTCTGTGCAGCATGCTAGGCTAGAATTATTTGCTACCTTAATATGAAATTTCCCTTCTCTGAATATTTTTTTGCTGCTGCTGTGTATTTACATTGGAACTACAGATGTGGGATTCCGGTAGCCCCCCCTTGTCTGTTTACTTTGGGATTATGGGTTAGATTCCCGGTACATCCCCCAGCACATTTACTTTGCGACTACGGGTTAGATTCCCGGTAGATCCCCCTGCACAGTTATATGGAACTACGGGAATGCACTCGCTCCACAGTATTAGTATTTATGTTTGGGGACTACGGATCAAGATTTCGATAGATCCCCAGCGCATTGATAGTTGGAATATGGGACGGGATCCCGAGTGATCCTTCGGACACATATATGATGGACTACGGGACGGTATCACGGGAGATCCACTAGGTAGTTGTAACTGGGACCACAGTACGGTATCCTGGAAGGTTCCCCAGTTGTTATCTCTGTGTTGAGCTGTATTTCTTTCCGTGGTTTGTTTGTCTCTATTCTAGTTATTGTTTTTCTTTCAGTTATATGTTATTTCTTATTATTGCACTTATTTATATTATTTTATTTCATGCTGTTTATCCTTGTATTTCATTTAACCTTAGTAGGACCCTGATCTTTCTCGTCACTATCCGACGGAGGTTAGGCTTAGCATTTACTGAGTACCGCTGTAGTGTACTCATGACCCGTCTGTGCATGTTTTCATATGTAGATCCAGGTACTGTCGCTCAGTCTTATCATCCTTGAGGCGAGGCGATTCTGTAGAGACTTTAAGGTATATCTGCCATGTCCGCATATCGAGGAGTCCCTTTCTATTCTCGCTTTTATGTATTAGCCCTTCTGTATTTATTTTATTTGTTAGACAATCTGTAGTTAGACACTCTTAGATATTTAAAGGCTTGTGGTTTTAGGAGATTCTGGGTTTTGGGATAGTGTACTTGGTTTGAGAATGTTGTGTTGTATATACCGAGTGACATTATATCTATTGTTTCCATTCAGTTATTTTGTTTTTGATTATTCCTTCCGCAAGTTTAGTTTATTTCCATACTTATTAGGCTTACCTAGTCGTACGGACTAGGTGCCGTCACGACAGTTCATGAAATGCGAATTAGGATTTAAATTGCATCAGATTCAAGCCTAAGAACTCCAAAAACTTCCAAATTCCGCTTTTGATAAAAAAGTCTAAAAACCTCATCCGAATGACCTAAAATTTTCTACACATGTCACATTTCACACAGCGAACCTAGTTCAACTTCCGGAATTCCATTCTAACCCCTATATCATAATCTCACCTATCTATCGGTAAACTCATCCGAATGACCTAAAATTTTCTACACATGTCACATTTCACACAGCGAACCTAGTTCAACTTCCGGAATTCCATTCTAACCCCTATATCATAATCTCACCTATCTATCGGTAAACACAAAAATTTCAATTTCGCCAACTTAAACCTAAATCTTCCACGAATCTCCAAATTACATTCCGATCCCACTCCTAAGTTCCAAATCACCTAACGGAGCTAGCCAAATCATAAAAACCCAAATCCGAGATCAAATACTAAAAATTCAAGATTGAGCCAAACCTTTCAAATTTAAAGCTTCACGTTGAGAATCATCCTTCCATATCTATTTCGATTAACTTGAAAATCAAAACCGACGATTTACATAAGTAGCAATACATAACATGGGGCTAGTCATACCGGAGAACTAGCGAGCAAAGTGCAAAAGCTCAAAACAACCGATCGGGTCGTTACATCCTCCCCCACTTAAACATACGTTCGTTCTCGAATGTGCCCATAGTTGTTCCAAAAGCCAACAAGGTGCTATATAACCTTACCATGTAGATACTTGGTGGTGATCCCACGTCACCCTATCTCATATAGGTCCGATAACACAATGTAACTGAAATTTCTCAATCCAACCTAGCCCATAAATCTTAGAACCACATTTCCATGTCTGAAATCATCTACAAGATTAGAGTTTCACATTCATACACTGAATAAGCCTTAACAAGCTGTAATAACCCATACCTGCAACCTCAGGTGCAATTTCATGACATACCACATAACTCAAACACTTGTAGTGATAACTTCTAATCACAGCAGTTGCTTGAAACATCTGAATTTCGATAATAAGCCTTTCATCAAATAATGCCTTATTCCAATAACTCCGTATACTGCCAATGATAAATCAAACACATAGGAAGTCATAACCCCTCCTCAGATCAACCATTCGTGAAGCCACTTCTTTTTTGGCAAGGACCATCGCAATTTCTAAGCCAAACATCGATATTATCCTTCCAATATGCTGAAATCGAATCCATTTGTATTCATTATAGATCCCAACGATCTCATCTAATCCAACAAAACCACTATGGTGACATGATACATCAATAAAAGCTAAATCCATAACTCATGCTATCTGTGCACCCATAAGCAACAATCCGAACATACTCAAATCATGAAAATGACTCAAATGAGAGAGCTGTACCGCAAGCTCACCAGTACCACCACAACACAATGCTGGGAACCCTTCAAACATCATAGAAAAAGAACATACTAATCTAACTCGAAGGGTCATACCACCACATAACTTCTCTGCAATACGTGACCTTATCCAAACACTGGTCCACATAAAACACCTCAAGTCAATATGCTCAAAATCGACAATCGCGCGCAATTTGATTTCTAGAACTAAAGAAAATCATGATACCCACATCGAAGAAATTGACATAACATTAAACAAACCCAAAAGGGCACAACCGATATGCCATCCTCATAGCACTACCCAATACTCTTCCCACTCGAATTCCACTGACAGACCCCAATAAAGACGCACCACATGTGCCTATAACCAACAAATCTCAACGCCTCGCAACATGGAAAGGCAACTCATAGATATCCCCATATCTCTAACAATTCAATAACAATTGAATCAACACATCCCGTAACAATACAACCCAGAGTCAACCAAGTTGACTCGTATATATCCCTATTAGCCTACCAATGAACCCCTTACCAAAGAGTTCCTGAAGTTGTTCCTTCAAATCCTTTGATTTTGCCCGTGCCATACAATACGGTGCCGACACAAGATCAATAGCAAAATCCATGACCCTATTTGGCGACATGACCGGCGGAAAGAAACACGTCCAGAAGATCCCTCACCACTGGAACAAAATCAATAGTAGGAGTCTTTGCACTGACATCCATCAAGAAGGCCATAATAAGAAAGACATCCCTTCCTAGCCATTCACTGGGTCTTCAAAAATGAAATCACCCTACTTGAAATATAACCCGTCAAATCACACCACTCAATTCGTGGTATCCGTGGCATAGCCTATATCGCCGTCTTAGCGCAATAGTCCAGAATAACACGGCACCGAGACAACCAGTCCATACCCAATATCACACCAAAATCTAGCATACTACATAATAAGGATTCCCCCATGTCTCCAAACGTCCAATAGTTACCACACGAGACCGATATACGCGGTCCACAACCACGACCTAACCTGTTTATGAGATTTCCCAGTCTCCAAATCCATACAACATGCGAATCACCATATCTGATCCCAACTCCCTCTGCCGTCCGACTATACAACACACCTCTAATACCCAATTATCCCACGAGAGGTACTCCCATAATTCTCCTGTTCCACCAAGAAAACTCAAATATCAACAGTTGATCCAATAAGAGAGTGCTACAACACTAATGAAGTATCCTCAACTCAAACACATCTCCCTTTCTAAAATGTATACCCTCATCAAGCCACACCAATAAGTAATCTCATTTTCCTAATCATCTGGAACTGCCCGTGATGCCTAATAATTTATGATCTTCCTTTCATGACTGAACTGTAATCTTTCACATGCAATCTTCAACCCCACACAACATACCTCATATACCATGCCGTTCTATGAAAATATAAGAATTTCATAACCCCTTTAGAAGCCACAAACAACTATGTACTTCACTAGTCAAGAACTTTCCATTTGATCCGATCAAGAAAAAAATCACTATACATCACATGCTCCTCACACCAGTATAAATTATACTTCCCTAACTATGGTAAAGAGCATCACGAACTCTTTGAACTCTATTTTTACAAAACCAAACCATAAGGACTGAATCCTTTTAACTCAACCAAGCTACGTGAGTCACTAAGAGCATTGCCACAAAACACCTAAAGAAACTCATTGCCTTATAAGCGTCCAAAGAACTAATAATATCCCTTATCATGCTGCTCCGGCCTACTACGCTATTCGTCCAAGTTACTCTAAATTTCCTTCAAATTGATATTTCCCATTTTCATAATACTGCAATCCTCAATCCAGACTCACCACATGAGACTCTAACATGAAACTGCCCCGTCTAATGCTCATAAACTGCTGAATACTCTCTTAAATATTCTCAGAAGTACCACTTTCAACATGCTCACACTGAATAGACCTCCTACAAATCTAAAGTCATTGCCTTCGCCCTCCTTATATTGATGTGTAGAATTCATAATGATATAGAAATACCATGAGTCTCGGCACCCTCAAATGCAAACCTCAATTTCTATCCAAATATACAACCTGAAATCTCCAATTGTTACATGTAAAAATTTGGAACTTATTAGAAGCATTCTCAAGATTCATCCACTCTACTAGACCAACCATATGGACCGGATGACCTGTGCTGCACTAGCACTCCAATACTGCAGAATGTAACCTCACATTAATGCAACCAAGAAACTTCATGTTCTATGCACCGTACATCCTTTATCAGTAACAACTTAAGTCATTATGTGATTCTCATGCACTCATAAAGCATAACATAACATATATTGAAATTTCCATCACTAGTGCCACCCTCGGTCTCAACAATTACTGATTCACCAGTACGCCTCCAACTGGAACCAACATAGTATATAATCGCATAATAAACTTATCAATAGAAGACTCCTCCACTTAGCACAAAGCCATAGATCAAAACACATAGTAACTCGTAATGCATATACTCTATTACTGCTATAGTACCATAGTGAGATTGAACTCAATCCTTCATAAAGCTCGTACAACATAGACCATCTAGTACTTCAAACCTTTTGCAAATCTCGCATTCACCCTCGTAATAGTCAAGCCCATTCTCTTAAGTGATCCAAACTCAAATTGCAACACATATATTCCACTGATAAAAGAGGACTCCTAGCCAACAACATAAGGGTCGCATGAACCTCAAAATACTCCACAGGAGTTAATCCACTTGCTTAGACTCAACCGGTATCTCTCCATACCCTTCCACAGTTATAAAAATTTCGCAATCACTTAATCTTCCTAAGTCTGAATTCATATCACAACGTGAAATCTACTTCATTGCACAACTAGGCAATAGGAAATAATCCTTCAGCACACCCATAACTCGAGGCTATACCTCAAATCATGATGGAAATCAAGCACCAAATCATTTTTCCTGCCCCAAAGTAGACTCCTCTCATCATATCTACATTATATGAGCACGTCACGCAGTCGCATCATGATTATCACATAGCCAGCCATCCACCACTCCCACTAATAGGGATACTATCGGACATACAATACAAAAAACATGTGCTCACATAGTCAACGCCTCAACTCTCAAGCTATAGGAAAAACCCAGCCTCAAGTGTTCCAGACTGGCTAACATTAACACATAGAGACAATATCTCATCCCTCAATCAGGGAATCACAAGCCATCAATCCATTTCTGATACTGAGCACTCATGCACGCATACAAATGCATGAAATAAATTCAAAGAGTTACATTTTAAGCTAATCAAGGTTCTGGAGCCTCCCGAGGATAAATACAAATGTCTCCATACCGATCTGCGAGACCCTACTAAACTTGCTTGTGACCTGTGAGACCTATGTAACCTAGGCTCTGATACCAAAGTGTCTCGACACAAAAATCGACCGGGTCGTGATGGCACCTATCATGATACTAGGCCAACCAACTCACCACCAACATTTCCATTATTCTTCTAAACTCAAGTAAAATCAGTTTTTAGCATCAATTTGATAAAAGGAATAAAGTGAAAGTCCAAAATAATGCAGAACAAAATACAAGCCGACCTCAGGTGTAACTATTCATGAGCAACTACTAAAACTGTTCGAAACAACAAGACCTACACGGTCTGATAATATCCGACAATAACTAAAGGAAGATAAGGAAGGAGAAGGCGGAACTGCGATTGCCAAGCAGCTACCTCGCAATCTCTAAGGAAGAGTCCATAACGATATAATTAGCAGCCACTACTGTGGCCCGAGATACCTGGATCTGCACACAAAATGTAGGGGGTAACGTGAGTAAACCAACTCAGTAAGTAACAAGTCCAAAGTATGGTCTGAGAGGTAGTGACGAACTCAACTTCTTCAGAGGATAAACAAGAATATCGTACAAAAATGTAGGCATGCTTTCAATTAATTAAAAAGCTCATAACAGGGAACTAGAGCAAGTATGGACATGATAAAGGGGTATAAGCTCTACCACATCTACATGCCAATGCACATACTGAATGAAATGCACTATGCCAAATACCTCATGTGCTCAATAACTCGATTCTCATCAATTTAGTATTGTATTTGGATCGCACGCCTTATGGAAAATCCATCCTATATATATATACGTCTCTGACAGCAGTAACTTAATATTGAGGAAGGCCAATCCAGCCTACGGAGAAGATCCATCTCCTGGTAATAATAATGACAACTCACAACCACTCAATACCGTATATGGCTCACATGACCCAGGGAAGTTCATCCTAATATATATATATATATATATATATATATATATATATTAGTCTCCGGTACCGAGGAACAAGCCAATCCAGCCTCACGGAGAAGATCCATCTCCATATCAATACTTCAGACAAGATCCATGTCCAGGGAAGATCCATCCTTCTATATCATCAACTACTGCGCTCACTGGTGGGAGCCCAAGCGCTATATCAATGCCAAAGAATGAATGATCAGTATCATTGCTACGCCGTGCCGCCCAATCACCTACTGTCAATCAATATTCGACTCTCGTGCTCACCTACTTAATACTCTCCACTCTCACACACATGGGCTAAGATGTCATGATACGAGCCTCAAAAATGATATGATATGTCAAATAGAAATAATCGAGCCTGAGGCATGATATAATATACATGAAGAGGACTGAGTATAGAATGTACATGAATTAATGACATGACAGCATGAAACGACCTCTCGGGTCTCCATAACATCGGTGTAAGGCCTTAACATGATATTTAGCATGATTTGCATCTTATCACTTAATCACATGGTTACAACACATTATAAATATATAAGAGTAGCTAAGCGATGCCATTAAATGATTTGAGCCGCCTTTCACATGGTATACGCCCACATTCCCATCACTTAGCATTGTGTCACCTCAATAAAGATCATAGAACATATAGTTCGGGTTTCGAACTCTCAGAACCATGTTTGGAAATGTTACTCACCTCAAGCCAAGGCAAATCGTAGCCCATGATGCCTTTTCCTCTCGATTCGGGCTCCAAAAACCCTGAATCTTACCAAAATCAGTATATAACCATCAAAATACAGTAAGGGAACAAAGCCCACTCGAAAATAATCAAATTACATCAAATCCAAAAATTAGTCAAAACCCAACCCCTGGGTACACGCCTCAGATTCCAATAAAAGTCACAAAACTAGAATCCTCACATTCTCACAAGTGTATACATACCAAGATTATCAAAATCGGACGTCAAATAGTCCCTCAAATCCCCAATTTAACTCTCCAATTTCAAGCCCTAATTTCTCAACTCTTTCTCTAATTTTTCCTACTAATTTTCATGATTAATGTATGCGGTGAAATCAGAGGGACTGATTTCTCGCTATCGAGCCATCTTTGGGAAATGCCTTGAGACCCCGAGGACACTAAGCCACAAGATAGTCCTCTCCCTCAGGGCTTGTTAAGGTCCAATTTGAGGCCAGACGGAGGCCGAGGCCAAGACAAAAATGGGAAGCTACCAAGATACAAAGGTGAGTCTAACAGGGCTGGCCTATCCGGAGCCCACACTGAGACATCACATCAAGCCGTCACATCTCCATGTTTCGTATCAAATACACATGCATTTGTAACCGAGTTCCCCTCCTATATAAAGGGGACTCACCCTACCTTGTAAAGGACGGATGCTGCTCCATTTTCTCCACAAGTGCAATAATATCTCTCTCTCTCTTCTTTCTAAACTTATTGGCTGTCACTGATCCAAGGATACCTCGATATCCTTCTCTTTTATATGTGTTCTTCATCGTATAACTTGATTTTGACTATAAAGAGCTTTGTTAGACTATATCTTTAACTATTATACCATCATCGGCTATCCCTGATAGCTCGAGTTTGACCTCGAAGTCGACCCCGAAGTCTTCCTCGGCCAGGCTCATACCCATGTAGCACGCCCTTTAGTTCAATCTTATCTCATTTTAGCTTGTGCTCCATCGTTAAATTTCATATTACTAGCATCATCTGCTCTAACAACTAGCTCGAAAATAGATCACGTATTTTTAGAGTCCCATTTTACAAACTTAATTATCGTTACTATTTTCAAGATAAATAGTTTGGCACCCACCGTGGGGCTAAAAATAATAGTGATTAATTTCTTGCTAGTTTCATTTCACAAACGCACGTTATCTTTCATGCTTTTTGTCGCACAAAGATCTCATTTTCAGGATGAAGTGCCTGGTTCAACTAGCAAAATAGGAAACCAGAACCTGAAAGGGAGCGGGGAAAAGTGCACGACCGACCAAAAAGCCGACGTCTATATGATTATTAGGGGAGCCGATGTCCCCCAAGGGCCTATGTCCAAACGAGAAAGAACATCCGCTACAGAGGAAGGGTCGGGCCGGGACCGCTCGCGTGAAGAAACCCTCATATTTAGCGAGGAGGACCTCGAAGCTATGATGGAACTGCACAACGATGCTCTAGTGATCTCGTTTCTCTCAAACAACACCAGAGTAAAGCACGTGCTCGTGGGCCCAGGCAGCTCGGTAAACATAATCAGGTCAGAAGTAGTAGACAGCTAGGATTGCTCAACCAAGTCATCCCCACCTCTCGGGTCTCCCACAGTTTCAACATGGTCAGAGAGGAAATGAAGGGAGAGATCATTATCCTGATCGACACGTCTGGCACAACCCAGAACACCGAGTTTTAGGTCATCATTGGTGACATGAAATACAACGCCCTACTTGGTTGGCCTTGGATACACAACATAAGGGCCGTGACCTTGACATTGCACCACATGATAAGGTTTCCCAGCAGGGATGGTATCACGACCATACGTGGGGAACAACAAGTAGCAAGGGAAATGTTCGTAGTCCACCACGAGACGCCAATCCCCTCATACCCGGCATTTAATTGGGAGGGAAGCACGTGGACCCTTGAAGACGACGAGGAAGACTTCTTCACACCCTGCACATTGTTTGCTTTCGAAGAATCAGACGCGACCAAGTCAACAGTCAAGGAGCTGGAGCAAATCGTTTTGATCAAACACCTCCCGGATCGCAAGGCATACTTGGGAACGGGGATGGCCCCCGAACTCTGGGCAGAATTTATTCAATTTATCAGTAATAATATTAACTATTTTGCTTGGTCCCATTTAGATATGATAGTTATCCTACCAGAGATAACTTCCCACAGACTAAGCGTCGACCCTAAATTCAAACCCTTGAAGCAAAAAAGAAGACCGCAGTCCAAGGTGAAATATGCCTTCATCAAAGAGGTAAAGTATCCCTAATTGCTGGCTAATGTAGTAGTGGTACCAAAAAAGGGGAATAAGCAAATAATGTGTGTAGACTATAAAGACACGAACAAAGCGTGCCCAAAATATTTCTTCCCACTCCCCAATATCGATCTCTTGATCGATGCTACGGCCGGCCACGAGACCCTCACTTTTCTCGATGACTACTCGGGGTATAATCAGATCCAGGTAAACCCTGAAGATAGGGAAAAGACCTTGTTTATCACAAAATACAGTACATATTGTTAAAACGTAATGCCCTTCGGGCTAAAAAATGCTGGAGCAATGTACCAACGACTAATTAACAAAATGTTCGAGCACCAAGTAAGAAAATCAATGGAGATATATATTGATGTTATGCTAGTAAAATCCCTGTGTGCAGAGGCTTATTTGACCTATTTGCAGGAAACCTTTGACATCATCAAAAGCTACAATATGAAGTTCATCTTGATAAATGCGCCTTTGGAGTAGGCTCGAGCAAATTCCTGGGCTTCATGGTCTCAAACAGGGGGATCAAAACCAATCCCGATAAAATAAAGGCCATCGAAGAGATTACGGTGGTAAACAATATAAAAGTCGTCCAACGATTAATACGGCGGATCGCGGCCCTAGGTAGAATTATATCGAGATCGTCAGACAAAAGCAATCATTTCTTTACAACTTCGAGTTGACTTCAGAATGCCAACACGCCCTAGAGGAACTGAAACAGTACCTGTCCTACCCGCCTTTACTGCGCACGCCCGAGGAGGGTGAAACACTATACATGTACCTAGCTGTATCCAAAATAGTAGTAAGTGGTGTATTGGTTCAAGAAGAGCAAGGTATGGAATTTCCTGTTTATTACGTAAGCAACACCTTGGGGGATGCCAAAACTCGGTACCCTAATCTAGAAAAACTGGGTCTCGCACTCATAAGCGCCTCATGCAAGCTAAAGCCTTATTTTCATTGCCACCGTATCGGCATCCTGACAACTTAACCCCTCCAGAGTATAATGTATAAACCTGAGTTATCAGGTCGATTGGCCAAATGGGCCGTCAATCTCGGAGGCTATGACATCGAGTATCAACCTCGGACAGCCATTAAGTCCCAAATCCTGGCGTATTTCGTGACCAACTTCTCGCCAGCCCTCGTGCTCGAGGTAGAGAAGGAGCTCTTATTAAAATTAGGCACTTCCTCCAAGGTATGGACCCTATTCATGGATAGTGCCACAAACATAAGAGGATCCAGACTCGGTATAATCCTGAGGATGTCTGTCGACGGCATAATCAGACAATCCATAAAAACCATAAAACTGACTAATAATTAAGCCGAATATGAGGCTATGATTACAGGTCTAAAGTTGGCCAAAGGTTTGGGACTGAGATCGTATAGGCAAAATGTGACTCGCTCCTCATGGTAAGCACAGTAAACGGTAGCTACGAAGCCCGAGAAGACAGGATGGAAAGGTATTCGGAAAAAATCCAAATCGTGTTGCATCGTTTCAAAGAATGGACTTTAATACAAATACCCCGAGAGCAAAATTGCGAGGCTGATGCCCTCGCAAACTTGGGATCCTCCGCCGAAGAAGAAGACCTGCTCCACGAAATCGTCATTCAGCTGTTTAAATCTGTGGTAGAGGGGGGTCACGCGGAAATTACCTTCGCTAGCCTGACATAGGACTGGAGAAACAAATACATCATTTATCTGTAAGAGGGAAAATTGCCCACAGATCCAAAAGAGTCAAGGGGCCTACGAATCAAACTGGCCTAGTTTTGACTTGAAAAAAATGGGTCCCTTTATAGGAGAACTTTTGATGGTACCCTAGCGATATGCTTGGGATCGGGCAACAGAGAATACGTGATTCGAGAGATCCACGAGGGCACCTGCAGAAATCATTTCGGCGCCAATTCCTTAGTTCGAAAACTGATCCAAGTCGGCTACTATTGGGACAACATAGAGAAAAATGCCAGGGAATTTGTCCAAAAATGCGACAAGTGTCAGAGGCTCGCCCCCATGATCCACCGCCTGGAGAACATCTGCATTCAATTTTGTCACCATGGCCATTCATGAAATGAGGGATGGACATTGTCGGACCTTTGCTGACGGCACCAGGTAAGGCCAAATTCATCATATATATGACTGACTATTTCTCAAAGTGGCCAGAAGCGCAGGTCTTCAATAAAATAAGAGAGAAGGAAGTCATCAATTTTATATAGGAACACATCATATGCCGATTCAGAATCTCGTCCAAAATAACATGTGACAAAGGGAGGCAATTCATCGGGAGTAAGGTAACATAGTTCCTTGAGGACAACAAAATCAAGAGGATCCTATCGACAACATATCATTCGTGTGCAAACGGCGAAGCCGAATCTACAAATAAAACCATCATTAAAAACTTGAAAAAGAAGTTGGAAAGCACCAAGGGAAAATAGAGGGAAACGCTGCCCGAAGTGCTGTGGGCATATCGAACAACTCCAAAATTGAGCACCAGGGAGACACCTTTATCCCTAGTATACGACACCAAGGCACTGATGCCGATGGATGCCAGAAAACCAAGCACTAGATTCCAACACACTAGCGAGGGGTCAAATAACGAAGCCATGGCAACAAACCTCGAGCTTCTCGATGAAAGACGGGAAGCCTCGCTGGTTCGGATGGCTTCCCAGAAATAGAAAATTGAAAGATACTACAATATAAGAACGAATCTCCGATACTTTGGATTCGGAGACATGGTCATTAGGAAGGTCACCCTCAACACCAAAAACCTTAATAAAGGGAAGCTGGGCCAAAATTAGGAAGGACCGTACCGTGTCCTCAGAATAATTGGCAAAGGCTCCTTTAAGCTTGGTATCATGGAGGGCAAGCATCTTCTGTGTAACTAGAACGTATCGATGCTTAAGCAGTATTATTGCTAGGATGACTGAATATAGAACCCGACAAACATCCTCGAGCGGACGTCACACTCTTTTCCTTCTACTGGAATCTTTTCCAAAAACAGGTTTCACCAACAGGGTTTTTAACGAGGCAACATCTATGCATTTCTCCAAACATATCCAAGTAACCTACAAGGCTTATTTCACAGTCAGCTCCGCCTCGGGAATAAGATGAATGCGGCCCCAATCGAAAATACTGTATCAGGCTGAGCTTGCAAAAAACAAAATGGAATGTACTTACATCATACAATCAAAGGACATCTTTTCAATGCCTTATTCTCCAAACGAGGAAATCTCAGGCATATTTCAAACGGGGGCCTCTCTTCACCAAATGCATCCCTAAACACTCGGAGACTTGGTAACAACAACTTGGCACTTGCACGACCCCAGGGTCGGAACTCCAGGCTCATAAAGCCTCTACAATGCAGCTCCAAGTTCACAAGAAGTGGTTTTCATGCTTAAATGACTTGATAACTCGGCTACTGATGACGGTCGCCATACGCTGGAAAATCCAAAACTCTAAGACCTCAATAGGCATGACAAACTATAAGACCTCAATAGGCATGAAAAACTATAAGACCTCAATAGGTATGACAAACTGTAAGATCTCAACAGGCATGAAAGTCCCCAAGTTTATGCTATACATCGCATTTGTAAGAATCCCGAAAGGGCATACCCTCGGTGCAGATACCTAAACTATCACTCGCAATAAAAAAATAGCTACGACCAAACGCACATGACTATGGTCAAAGTGGGTGATACAACCAAAATAATGCGACTCTGGGACGTCCGACCATCATTAAATAAAAATTGTAGGCCACTACTTCGAATATACTTGGAAAAGAATTGATTAAAACAGGCTTCCCTCAACAGGGTAAAATGAGCTTCGACCATGTCAGTTCCAAATCACAAAGGCTTCAATCTACTCAACCTACAAGATGTGTACCTTCCGACGTGCTCAAAATATCACCGATAACGAGTTGAAATCCATGTTTTTCAACAACTGATGATGGGTCATGCAAAAATCTTTCAAAAAGACCTTAACGAGCGGAAAAAAAACATACAAAAACCCCACGGGCAAAAACAGTGTGAGATCCATTGTCACCAGTTAAGCAAGCCTACGGGCCATATATCAAAAGGCCTCTACAACCAAAAAATCAAAAGAGCCATTGTCGCCATCCAAAATTGACAACTTGAGGATTAAAGTGAGCTTGAGTCGTAACCTGATTCGGATACCAGATCCAAAATAGTCAACTAAGCAAGCTTACAGGCCACATATCAAAAAGGGTCTCCACGGCAAAAAAAGAACGTATGAGCCATTGTCGCCAAAAAACAATGGACAACTTTAGGGTTAATTAAAGCTCGAATCGCCACGCGACTCAGAGACTGGACCCAAAATAAGTTAGATACAACGTACCTGAAGGGCATGACATAAATAATATGATCGACTACCAAGTGAGCCTCCGGGCCACCCACATGTAAGGTCTTCTCCACCCAGGGCATAAACTACCATTATCCACCCATGCAGGCAAGAAAAACTCTAGGGTGAATTAAAGCTCGAGTCGCAACGTGACTAGAAGAGACTGGACCTGAAGCAGCAAAACTACAAAATACCCTTTTGCCCAAGCCAGCCCAAAAGGGCCATAGGGCGATATTATAGGCTAGAGGTTTTGTTTGCCAAATCATTGGTAAATTAAAAATAGAAGGGGAAATAGAGTTGCAGAATTCTCCTCATACAAATGCTGAATTAAAGAAGTAATACAAACAAAGAGACCAAGGGAAAAAGATAGCAGGCCTTAATTTATCCCCGAACCAACAACCTCGAAGGATTATATCCAGGCAATTACAGGTCTCGCAAGGACCCCTTTTCGATGGCGTCCCCCCTCTATGGGGATCTGCCCCCATTTTTTACCCCGATTGAGCTGCCGTCCAGTACGTCCTCAATAGGAAGCCCTGAAGAAACTAGCCAAGCATGACCCACAATTTGAGGCAATATGGGGCCATCCCCCTTTGACGCCCTCTAACACAGGAATCTATAATGACTGCTCCACCCACGTGTGAAGATACAAGCGCCTCGACCTCAACTTTGATCCAAAGCGGTGCAGCCACCAACTCGAAATGAAGGCCATTATACTTGCCGCTATCTTCCATTGCATCCTGAAGCTGGTGCTCAATCAAGGTAACTATCTCCCTTAGTTTTTCCCTATCAGAAGACACCGTGCTTACATGCTTCCTAGGCTCGGAGATTTTAGCATCCCTGGCCTAAGGATCTCCTCTCAGTAAGGTGTTCTCCTTCTCAAACTGCACGAGTCAGGGCCCAGAGAGTTAAAAGTGACGAAATTCTACAAGGTCTAAAAGAATAGTGAGAGAAAGGGACAGATAACTTGTTCAACGAAGAAAGCTTTCTCGCGCTCACGACGACTGACCTTTTCCTTACACTGGGCGAGAACTTGGTTATAAAGTGCCTCGGCCTAAAAATGCACAGAAGAATTAAGAAGATTAAGGGGTGCTGCAGCCGGAAACCGTAAACAATGCTAGGTGAAGTTACCCACTCACACAGCATGCCCATTTCTCCGAAAATAGACAAGCTATCAACCTCGAAACTACCCTCAAGAACGACCGCTGACCTTCCGATTGCACATCCGCCTTAGGTCAGTGCTCCTACCACAAAAAGTTCCTCGCAAGATTCCTCTTACATATGAAAAGATGGAAAGATATCCCCATCGGGGAAGCAGCAATATCCAATGGGCCAACGGGGTTAACCTGAATCTCCATCTTCGGTTCGTACCGGGATCCAGCTTGAGACCCCTTCCGAATTGACTGTCAAGGGCACCCAGGTCTAGGGAGAACCCTGGCCTTCTATTAAAGTGACATCAGTACTCGATACCCCATCCATTGCCTCACCACCACAAACCCGAGTCGCGTCAGTATCGGATCCTTGTTCGGAAGCATGTACTCCCACGACCCGGTGATCAATCACCCTCATGCGTCCTTCAAAAGGTTCCGAAATGCTACTTTCCCCCTCACCTTCAACATGAGGACTTTCCGTCACCCCGAATACTGGAGCCAAAGGGTTAACCTCGAAACCCTCCACTCTGATCCTCTTGGGTTTCAGCAGCTCAACTGGTAGGCTCTCCTGCCTCTTCCCCTCCTCGTTATGCATCTGAGTGTCCCCTCCAACAGACGGTGCCTCTTTCACTAGTAGGGTTCCTACCATAACTACATATTTGTAGATGTCAAATGCACTAAATAGCGAAAGCTACTAATGCCACACTATGCCAAATTGCATGGGAGCATCAAAACTCCAGGCTTACCTGGGCCTCCGGCCTCTCGACGAGCTCAGGATAAATCCTACCACACTTGATCAGTATATGGGCAGATTGAGTGCAAATGACCGACCCAATCCTAAAGGTCCGGCACCACGATGGGGTAGATCGCTGTGGCTAAAAGGACAAGAAAGGCAGAGTCAGATGCGTGTAGAAAAGTTACGAAAAAAGGAGGCAAGGGCACCACAACTACTTATGTCAAGTGTTTCATTCCTTAGAGAAAGACATCTTTTTTGCTGGAATCAGATCGAATGTCCTCACTCGAATGAATCGTCTTAACCATGAATTATCCCTGAATTCCTTAGTAGGGGTCGAAAAGGGACCTTCAAGCTCGATAGCGAAGCTTGATTAAACCTCCGCGAAGCAGGCGAGGCCTATACATCCAGGTCAAATAGTTTTGGGTGAAGGGCTTTCCATCTATCATGCTTGTATAGTGCCTAATCATATAAACCACGTGCTAGAACGAAGAGTGTTCTTGACCTAGGGTCACCTAGTAACTCCGGCAGAAGCCAAGAATCATAGGGTCATTCAGGAGCGAAGGCGGCCATACTGGCCCCAAAGAAAATGGATAGGTATACACGCTTAGAAAGCTGGCTTTGTGAGCTGTAATATCTTCATCCCGAGCAGGGATCTCCACAAGCATGGAATCTCCCCAACAGTAGTCTGCCTTCACTTTTTTGATATCCCTTATAGAGCTAATATACCAAGTCACGAGCTCACGACACCCTGACTTTGGGGAGGGCCTCTCGACCCTAAAATTTGAGGTCATCATAAAAGGTCCCGAAATGCACTCCTCAGCATGGGGCAGAGTAGCCACTTCACCCCTAGAGAAGAAATGAAGAGGATGAGCCACCAGCCTTCTAGGAAGCAAAAATTGTAGCATTCGTCATCTTTAGTCGAATCTAGGGAAAGGAGAAAAAGGGCGGGGCTTGACTTCCTGAGAAGGAATGAAAACAAGGGGAAGAAAACCTCACTGACAGTTTTAAACACAAAAGGTAATCTAAAAAGGGAGAAATAAGTACTTATAGAAGCATCTTGGGCATATTGAAGGAAGCCAACCGCCGCAGTCAATGTCAAAATATGTAGGAACGGTACATGAAACGCGTCTTAATATTTAGCATCCAAGAACATCAGAAGAAGCAAGGTTCAGAACCGTTTCTTATCATCTCTCGTCGCCTTCACTCCAAGAAACGTGGAGACTATCTATATGCGGTGAAATTAGAGGGACTGATTTCTCACTATCGAGCCATCTTGGGGAAATTCCTCGTGACCCCGAGGACACAGAGCCACAACTTAGTCCTTTCCTTCGGGGCTTGTTAAGGTCCGATTCAAGGCGAGACAGAGGCTTAGGCCAGGACAAAAATGGGAAGCTTGCAGGACACAAAGCTGAGTCTGATAGGGCGGGCCTATCCGGAGCCCATGCTGAGGCATCACATCAATCCATCATATCTCCATATTTCATAATAAAATACACATGTATTTGTAACTGAGTTCCCCTCCTACATAAAGGGGACACACCCTATCTTGTAAAGGACGGATGCTGCTCCATTTTCTCCACAAGTGCAATAATATCTCTCTCTCTCTTCTTTCTAAACTTATTAGCTCTCACTGATATGAGGATATTTTGGTATCCTTCGCTTTTATATGTGTTCTTCATCGTATAACATGGTTTTCACTATAAAGAGCTTTGTTAGGCTATATCTTTAACCGTTATACCATACTTGGATATTCCCGATAGCTCGAGTTCGACCTCAAAGTCCTCATCGGCCAGGCTCATACCCGGGTAGCAGGCCCTTCGGTTCGATCCTTATCTCGTTTTAACTCGTGCTCCATCGTTAAATTTCATATTACTAGCATCATCTACTCTAACAACTAGCTCAGGAATAGATCACGTATTTTCAGAGTCCCATTTTACAAATTTAATTGTCGTTACTACTTTCACGGTAAATAATTAAACAATGAAATAATCACCATAAACACAAGATAGAAACCCAAGTAGCTTACCTCTCTATCAACGCTTGACTCCCTCTTGAAATCACAGCTTGGAGCTCCAAAATAGCACAAACATGATGAAAAAATGACTGAAAATCGCGAAGGAGCCTTTATATATAATTTGCCTAGCATTTCCGCATCTACGGTCCCCATTACGCCTCTGTGGGCCCGCATCTATGCCAAAATGACCACACCTGCGGTTTTAACTTAAGCCACTAGCTCCTCCACATGCGATCACATACTCGCAGCTACGCCATCGTAGGTGCGCCCAAAGTTCCGCTTTTGCGGTTCCTGCCTTTCCCACTCTTGGCCACATCTGCGACTTCACTTCCGCTTCTGCGGGCTCGCACCTGCAGTCCCCAAGCCATAGATGTGGTTATGACAGAAAATTTAGCAGCTTTGGCTGCAATTTCTCAACTCCAAACTTCCCGTCAACCATCCGAAATTACCCCGAGGCCCCCGGACCTCAACCAAAATCACGCACAAGTCATATACCACTTAAAAAACTTACACCAACCTCCAAAACACCTCAAACAATATCGAATCAACCAAATAGTATCGGATTCAAGCCTAAGAACTCCAAAAACTTTTGAATTCCACTTTTGATCAAAAAGTCTCCCAAACCTCATCTGAATGACTTGAAACTTTTCATACACGTCACATTTGACGCAACAAACCTACTATAACTTCAAAAATTACATTCTGATGCCTACATCAAAATCTCAACTATCAACCAGAAAATGCCAAAATTTTAATTTCGCCAATTCAATTCTAAATCTACCACAGACCTCCAAATTATATTCCGATCATGCTCCTAAGTCTCAAATAACCTAATGAAGCTATCCAAATAATAAAAACCCAAATCCAAGATCAAATACCAAAAAGTCAAGACTGAGACAAACCTTTCAAATTGAAAGCTTCAAGTTGAGAATCATCCTTCTTATATCTATTCCGATTATACTGAAAACCAAAATCAAAAATTTACATAAGTTGCAATATATAACATTAGGCTAGTCATGCCCGAGATCTAGCGAGCGAAGTGTAAAAGCTCAAAACGACCGATCGGGTCGTTACATAAACAGGAAAGAGACAAAGTTAAACATAGTAATAGGCATGTTGATTGGAACACATAAGAGGCATGGATTGGACAGAGGTAAAGTAATAGGTGAGGGAGCACATATGTTCAAGATTCATAGCATAATAAACAACATTAGGAATAGAGACATACCAGTTAAAAGAAGTAAATACGAGATGAAAGGTATGTAGAATTCAGTGGTCTATCCTTGGCTTTCAGCTCGCTAGATAGTATAATGTACAAGTAGCAGAGAGATGAGAGTAAAGTTTGTGTGTGAGTGCGTTTGTGAACTCTTGTTCGTGTTTAAGAATCAGAAGGATAATGTATATGCAACACTTAGGGAGATGAAGTAAATAGGTTAAAAAATGATTTGAAGTTAATAAATAAAGTAGGTAGATATAAACAATAAGTTAATTGGGGCTAATCCCCATTAATATGCACAAACAGATTCGGGAAAGTCATAACAGTACAAAGAGAATCCATTACCAGCCCTAATTTGGGCTTAAATAAGGTAATAAATCATAAATTGACCATAAATTAACTAATCTATTGGAACAAGGCAAGCAAAACTAATTATAGGCCACAAATAAGGAAAGTAAGTAAAAATCCCAAAGAATACTAATTTTAACGGGAAAAATTGGTTCAAATCCATGATAGAAATCAATTAATTAAAAAAATCCAAAAGAATACTGGTTTTAACAGAAAAATTGTTCAAAACTAAAAATAAAATCAGTCAATACAACATGTTCATGAAAATAAATACAATAACGGAAAAAATTGAATAAATCTGTGTCACAAATAGGAACATCGATGTTTTAAACATATACACAAAAATTAATCATTAGTTTAAACACTTGAAAGTAAAAAAAAAAACATTTTGAAGAAAATGTGGGACGAACATTAAATTTCAAAAATTAAAGAAATCGAAATAACATTCGAAAAATAAAATATTTTTGAGGAAAAAGTACATATAGAACTCAAAACACTTCTGATCTATGAGGATCTTAACAGACCCAGTGGTCAAGGAACTAGGGTTTTTCAAAAATAGTAGAGTTGAAGAAAACTGGGTCTGAAACCAAAGATTCGAACTAAATATAATAGGAGATTAGTACTCACAAATGAGAATGTCCCTAGGCAGGCTTGTAAATGAATTTCGGACAAAGAATCAAGTTGAATCTCTCCGAGATTCTTCTAAAAACCCATGCAATCAACAACTAGAGGGTATAGAAGGTCGGTAGGAGCCGAAGAACATACAAAAACTCCATAGATAGAAGTTTTTTGCTGGCGATGACGATTAGGGTTAGGGGGTAATGATAGAGAAGCGGAGGGGTTAGGGAATGAAGATGGCGGGGGAAAGGGTAAATGAGAGTATTAGGGTAGTCTTCAGGTTATAAAAGTAAGGGATTAATATGGACCATTGATCTTAAAGATCAACGGCCAGGACTAGAGAAAGGTTTGGGTTGGGTAGGCAAAGATTTGGTTTGGGTGAATTGGGCTGGTATCAAATGACTAGGATGACAATGCAGCAACCTCAACAGATGCAACAGATTCAGCAGATGGCTATTTGCTGCAAACTATGTGTAGACAGTCATATGAGTGATATGTGCCCCATGAATCCCGAATCCATATACTATGTGGGGCAGCAGAATAGAGGTCCACCAAATCAGCATGCACAATACGGGAATTCTTACAACCCAAATTGGAGGAACCATCCCAACTTCTCATGGGGTGGAAATTAGCAGAATCATAATCAACCTAGGCCACAAGCGGATTTCAATCAGCCTCAGAGACCTCCCAAGCAAATGGAAGAGAGCACCAATGAACTGTTAAAAACGTTTTTGATTGGCAATCAGTAGCTTAGAACTGATTTCAGAAATCTTGAGAGGCAGATGGGGCAGTTAGCAACTAATCAAAACATTAGACCTGCAGGCGCTATCCCCAGTGATACAGAGAAGAATCCACAAGTGAATGTCGTTACACTTAGAAATGGGAGAGAGCTTGAGGAAGTGCCAAAGAAAAGGAAAGATAAGACTGTACCTGAGGGGGAGTTGATCCCTAAAAAGACAAACGATCCAAAGAAGACTGCTGAAATTCCAGAGCCAGTAGAGGCCCCAAGGCCACCACTACCTTTCCCTCAAAGATTGCAAAAGAAGAATGATGATCGCATGTTCAGCAGATTCCTCTCCATGTTGAGCCAGGTTCAATTGAATATTCCACTGGTGGATGTGCTTCGCGAAATTCCAAAATATGCTAACTACATAAAAGACATAGTGGCTCATAAGAGGAGATTGACTGAATTTGAGACAGTTGCACTTACTGAGGAGTGCACTTCTAGGGTCCAAAATAAGCTCCCTCAAAAGCTTAAGGATCCTGGTAGCTTTACGATTTCTATGTGTATTGGTAATAATTATGTGGGTCGTGCTCTTTGTGATTTGTGGGCAAGCATAAATATGATGCCCCTGTCTTTGTTCAAACAATTGGGTCTGGGAGCTCCAAGGCCAACTACTATGCTGTTGCAGCTGGCTGATAGGTCGATAGCACACCCTGAGGGGGTGATTGAAGATGTGTTACTGCAGATCGGGAAATTTATCTTCCCTGCTAATTTCATTATCCTCGATTATGAGGCAGATGAACTCGTCCCAATCATATTGGGGCGACCTCTCTTGGCTATTAGTGATACGATAATAAAAGTGAGAGAGGGAAAGATTATATTGAGTGTAGATGATGAGGAAGCAGTTTTCAATGTCTATAAAGCAATCCAACTTCCCCGTCACTATGAGGAGCTCCCAATGATATCTGCCATTGAGGTTGATGAGCAAATTTGTGATGCAAGTGTTTATCTAGACGATTCTATAGAGAAAGCACTTATGTTATTTGATAACTTAGGGATTGATGAGGAGGTTGAGGAGATGATGCACATCCTTGATACATCTTGTGCATACATGCAGGGGATACACCCATTTGAACACTTGAACATACTAGAGGGACCTCATTCAAAGTAGTCAATTGAGGAAGCCCCAAAATTGGAGCTTTAACCACTCCCATCTATCATGCAATATGCTTATTTGGGTGACTCTGACACTCTACCTGTTATTATTTCCTCTGACTTGTCTAAATTGCAGGAAAAAAAGCTGTTGAGAGTGCTACGTGAGCATAATCGTGCACTTAGGTGGACGATGTCTGATATTAAGGGCATCAGTCCAACCTTTTGCATGCACAAAATCCTCATGGAGGATGGAAATAAGCCCAGCATTGAGCAACAACGCCGACTTAATCCAATCATGAAAGAGGTGGTAAGAAAAGAAGTGATTAAGTGGGTTGATGCAGGTATTGTATTTCCTATCTCCGACAGCAAATGGGTAAGCCCCGTTCAATGTGTCCCCAAGAAAGGGGGGGATGACCGTGGTAGCTAATGAGAATAATGATTTAATCCTTACAAGAACTATCACCGGGTGGAGAATTTGCAGTGATTATAGAAAATTGAACAATACCACCTGGAAGGACCACTTCCCCCTCCCCTTCATTAACCAAATGCTTGATAGATTAGTTGGCCAGGAGTACTACTACTTCTTGGATGGTTACTTGGGGTATAATCAGATTGCTATAGCCCCCAAGGACCAAGAAAAGACCACTTTTACGTGTCCTTATAGAATGTATGCATTCAAAAGAATGCCCTTTGGTCTTTGTAACGCACCTATGACTTTTCAAAGGGGTATGATGGCCATTTTTACTGACATGGTCGAGAGGTTTGTAGAAGTATTCATGGATAATTTTTCTATTTTTGGATTTTCTTTTGGTAACTGCTTAATGAACCTCGATAAAGTCCTTGCTAGGTGTGGAGAGACTAACTTGGTACTAAACTAGGAAAAGTGCCATTTCTTGGTACGTGAAGGTATAGTTTTGGGACACAAGGTGTCCAAAAATGATTTACAGGTGGACAAGGCGAAGGTGGAAGCGATTGAAAAATTGCCTCCACCGATATCTGTCAAGGGCATCCAAAGTTTCTTGGGCCATGCAGGTTTTTATCGTCGTTTTATTAAAGATTTCTCGAGTCCTCTCCCTTGTGCAGGTTGCTTGAGAAGGATGTCGCATTTAAATTTGATGATGCCTGTTTGAAGGCATTCGAGGAGCTGAAGGACAAGTTGGTGACTGCACCAATCATAATTGCTCCGGATTGGGAGCAACCATTTGAATTGATGTGCAATGGGAGCGACTTGGCTATTGGAGATGTCTTGGGGAAAAGGAGAAACAAGATCTTTTACTCCATCTACTATGCAAGCAAAACTCTAAATCCAGCTCAGATGAACTACACCGTCACTGAAAAAGAGTTGCTTACAGTGGTGTGGGCGTTTGACAAGTTCTGGGCGTATCTTGTGGGGACCAAAGTCATCGTCTACACAAATCATTCAGCCATCAGGTACCTATTTGAGAAAAAGGACGCCAAGACGAGACGGATTCAGTGGGTCCTACTACTGCAAGAGTTTGATTTAGAGATTCGAGATCGTAAAGGAATAGAGAATCAAATGGTTGATCACTTGTCCAGATTAGAAAATCGGAACCATGTGGCTGAAGGGGGTGCAATCAAAGAAACATTCCCTGATGAGCAGTTATTGGCACTCACCTCAAGCACAACCCCATGGTATGCAGATTATGTGAACTTCATTGCAAGTGGGGTGACACCACCAAAATTGACACCAGACAATAAAAGAAGGTTCTTGCATGACGTGAGACTCTACATGTGGGATGAGCCATTCTTATATAGGCTCTATGCAGATCAGTTGGTGCGGAGGTGTGTTCCCAAGGAGGAAATGAGCTTCATACTTCATAGCTGCCACGCCTCACCATACGGGGGTCATCACGGTAGAGACAAGACCGCCCAAAAAGTGCTGCAATCATGTTTCTATTGGCCAAAGTTGCACAAGCCTTTGTTAAAAAGTGTGACAGGTGCCAAAGAATAGGAATGATCACGAAGAAGCACGAGATGCCACTGCAAAACATTCTGGTAGTGGAGCTTTTCGATGTTTGATGAATTGACTTCATGGGACCGTTTCCACACTCTAACAGATATAGGTACATCTTGGTGGCAGTTGACTATGGGTCTAAGTGGGTGGAAGCCATTGCTCTTCCCACTAATGATGCAAAGGTGGTGGTAAGCTTTGTCAAGAAGCATATCTTCACCCGTTTTGGAACTCCCCAAGTGTTGATCAGTGATGGAGGTATGCATTTCTGCAATAAACTATTGAATAATGTTCTTGTGAAGTACGGAGTCAAGCACATGGTCTCTACTACCTACCACCCTCAGACGAGTGGTCAAGTGGAAGTTTCAAATAGAGAGGTCAAGCAAATTCTTGAGAAAACAGTGAGTGCAAATAGAAAAGATTGGGCCGGGAAGTTAGAGGACGCATTATTGGTGTATCGAACAGCACACAAAACTCCCATAGGTGCTTCTCCGTATAGATTAGTGTGTGGGAAAGCATGTCCCTTGCTCGTCGAACTTGAGCACAAGGCCTATCGGGCAATAAAGAAGCTGAACATGAATGGGGACTTTGCTGGAGAGAAGAGGTTGCTGCAACTCGATGAGCTCGAGGAGTTTCGATTACATGCATATGAGAATGCCAAATTGTATAAAGAGAAAACTAAGAGGTGGCATGACAAGAACATTCAACATCGAGAGTTTGAGCCAAGGCAAGAAGTTCTTTTGTTCAATTCGAAGTTGAAGCTTTTTTTCAAAAAGTTTAAATCTCGTTGGTCAGGCCCTTTTGTTCTGGTAAGCGTGAAGCCTTATGGAGCCGTGGAATTGGGAGATATAAGTTCAACTGGCTCTTTCTTGGTGACTGGTCAGAGGATAAACCATTACGAGGGTGGTGACTTTGCACGTCACAAGACCTCGGTGGACTTGAAGGACGCTTGAGAACATGTTGAGTAGTGTCGCGACGTTAAATCAGGCACTGGATGGGATGCAACCCATTGAATTGTTGTAACCGTCATGCGACAACGTTAAATAAGGCGCTGGCTATGAGGCAACCCAACAGTAGTAGTAATGTTTGATTTTGTGTTGTAACATACTAACAAATGCAGGCGACGAAGGGCGGGTGAAAGGACCATCAAACGGGAGCAAAACATGTGAAAAAATGCAAAAAAAAAAACCGCCCAGGTGCGCGACTTCGCGCAAAGTTCGCGCAAAGTTCGCGCAACATTCTGCCTGGGAGTCAAAAGTGTGCGAAGGGTGCACAACTTCAGGCAAAGTTCGCGAACCATTCTGCCTAAGAGTCCAAAGTGAGCGAAGGGTGCCCGACTTCATGCAATGTTCGCGACCCCCTCCGCCTCGAAAGTTTCCGGCGTTTTTAGTGTGTTTTCTTCTTTTTTTCATTTTTTTTGTGTTTTTATTTGTTCACTAGAAACCCCCCGCTCATACAACCTTTTCCCCTGTTTCCTTTCCCCCATTCCTCACTCATTTCCCCAAATTCACAATCACAAAACCCTCCCCAAAGACCTCTACACACTTATTCCCAAAAATCGAACACTCTTGCCCCCTTCCCCCCTCTCACGACTTCTCACCCAACAGGTATGCACCCTAGTTTTAGTTTTTCATTCTTTTCTCCTTCTATTTTTTCTTTCTATTCTTAGAATTGTTGTGTGTTGTATTTTATGCCATTAGTGTAGTTGTTTATGTGATTGGGTGTTCCAACTTGGTGAAATATGTTGTGGGGTTAGTTTGTTGTAAGTGTGGGGTGGGGGGTACTTGATTTGAGTTATGTATTAGATTTGGTGGGAGGCCATTGTTGCTAGACACTAAGCCAAGAGTTATGAGAGCCTAATGCCCACAAGGTGTTTGTGGAAAGGTATCAATGAGCATATTTATGTAGTTCTGAGTAATTTTGCGTGTGAAGTCTGAGTAACCGCATTAAGTCACACTATTTTTGCTGGGATGAGCTAATGTGTTCACGTTTTGCATGTACTATAGCACCATCGAAGAAGCGTCAAGCCACAGGTCCTTCCTTAAGCCGCCAAAGAGCATCCCCTTCCTACGATAGCAGTAAATTTGTCTCCCCTGCGGCTCAGACCCGTTTTACACAAAAGGCCGCCAAAACACCAGTTCTAGAGAGGGGTATTGATCTCCGTCTGGTCAAGACACGCTTTCCACATATGTATTCGGAGTTGATGAATCGGGGTCTGCAGTTATTCATTGATGAGCCAGGGGAGGCTAATGTGATGGTTGTTCGAGAATTTTATGTCAATCTGCCTGATCTTGTGGAAAATGTGGTCATGGTGCACCACAAGGCAGTGGACGCCTCCGTTGAGGCAATACGCAATGCATATCAATTGCCTGGCCCTCTACCTGAAAATACGGATTTTTATTAGCAGTCCAAAAACCCAATAGATGCCAAGTGGAATCGCTTCTTTGACTTAATTTGCGTACCCAGAAGAACGGTGGAGTGGCTGGACCGCGGTGAGAAGTTCCACTCCTCTATTTTAACTATAGAGGCGAAGTGCTGGCTATATGTGATTAACAGTCGCCTCATCCCCTTCAAAAATACTACGGAGGTGAATGGACCCCGCGCTGCATTGATTTGGTATTTCGTCAAGGGTCTGCCCTTCGACATGGCCAAAGTGATTCATGGTGAGATGTTTATCTGGTGCCCCTACGCAAGTATTGTTTCTTTTTCCCCTCCTTGGTTACCAAGCTTTGCCAGCAAGTACAAGTGCCCAAAAATATTAGTGTGGACGGGTTGCTAAAAAAAGACCACATAACCGGACCTGGCAAGAACACCACGGAACCAGCCCCAGCGGCTGCGGCAGGAGGAAGGGATGAGAGTGATTCTGATTCTGATGCATCGTCGGAGGATGCAGATGAACACATGGAGGAGCCACCACTAGCAGAACAGTCAGGAGCAGCATCTTCTTCAAGAACTGCCAGGGTGTCCAGGTTCACAGCATTGGAGCAGGAGGTGGTTGGACTACACTCATCAATGACTGCGTTGGGCACTCGTGTGGATGAGATAGCTGACCGACAAGTCAAGTCGGAAAAAGAAGTTCATGGGTTGGTTGCGAGCTTTGTGGCGTGTGTGCCACGTGAACCCCGAAATCGTTTCCAACCAAGAGTGAAGCTCCAGGGAAGTCTCTTTACCTCACTGCTCTTCTAAAATTTAAGCCATGGGGACATGTCTTTATCTTTAAGTGTGGGGTAGGGGTACTTCGTTGTGTGTATGTATGTGTATGAAGTGATGTTAGGTTTTATCTTGTTTTGTGTTTCGTGATGTTGATAGTGTTGGTAGAAAGTAGGAATAATTAGTTTACAATATATAGGTGACTCTTCCCGACGACAGGTCCCTTTCGACGGGGTTCTTGAGGGACTGAGTCGAAAAAAAAATGAAAAATTGTAGGCTCTTCCTGATAACGGATCTTTTTAGACGATTTTCTTGAGGGAAGTGAGTCTAGAGAAAATGCCAAAAAGATTTTTATTTTTTTCTTAGGTAGTGTAGCAACTCCCCCTTGGTTTTTCTTAAGGCCGCGGTTCTTTTCCAAGGGTTTAACTTAAATCGGACATAGGTAGTTTTTATTTTTGTTTTCTTTTTTGATTTGTAGATAAGGGTGATGGGCTACGAGCTATGAATTGAAAGAGAACCCATAGCATTGACAGACCTGAACACTATAGTCCCTAGAGTGTAATGCTTAGTCCTAATTGTTGAATTTCACTGAAGGTGCCTTAATTTGTATGTTTGTTACTGAATTGAATGCTCGTAACTGAGTGTCTTGATGAGCTGATCTGAATGAGTCATATGCCATGTGTGGTGAGTAATTGTGTAGTCCATGTAGTGTACTTGTGTGTAGAACTTGCCCGGTATGTGAGTTGAAGCGAAATCCTAGGTGATGCTCGATTTGGAAAATGATTTTAGGCTTTCCTTGACCTTTTTGAGCTTGATTGCTTATCATAAATAAAATTTATCCCTACCTAACCCTTTTGAGTCTTTATTCTTTTGTTTGGCACACACATTACAAGCATATACCCTTTTGTTCTTAAATGACATTGTTTTGATCCTTTTACCTTTTAAAACACTTTAATTGTGAGTGGAGCGCTAAAAGAAGTAAGAAGGAAATACGTGTGGGGTGGCTTTTCAATGGAACCAATAAAAGGATGAATGGTGCACTTGTGTTGTAAACGAATACACCGCTAGCAAAAATTGAGTGACAAAAAGAATAAACTGAAAAAAAAAGATGAATATGTTGTGTCTTGTTTCAGCTAGTGGATATGAATTAATAGAGTGCTTAAACAAGAAGGGAGTATTTGTGTGATGAATTTGTTTGTGAATAAGAAGTGGTTTGAAGAATTTGCACTGAAAAAAATTGCTCATGTGATGTGTTAAAGTGCTTAGGAGGTTGAGTCACTATTCCTAAATATATCCTACCCGTCCCTTAGCCCACATTACAACCATAAAAAAGGTCCTAATTGATTTTGGGTCGAGCTAGCCTACAATAGTAGAGATTTACATTAAGGGAAAGCCTATGGTACAAATTGAATGCACGTGACTTCATTTGTGAGAGTGAGTGTTGTCATTGATATATGTGAGTGTATGACTCAAATGTGTGGATTGAATTCAGTTTTTGTTGATGTGATTGTGAGGGCATATGATTCATGACGGAAAAGAAAGTCTTGACGTCTGTGAAGAGTACTTTGAGGAAGTGTGAATATTGCATGGCACTTAAGAGTCGGATTTGAGGCTAGGATTGTTCATTGCTAGGTGTAAAGTATGCACATTGTTCTAGGTGTAATGCGTTAGGGGAAATGGTTGAGTGAAGGATTCTATAGAGGGTATAGTTTGATTGCTCGAGGACTAGCAATGAATTAAGTGTGGGGTGTTGATAATAGCCATAATCTAAGTGATTTAGCTATTGTTTATGCTTCCTCTTAATTACATTTCAATGACATAATATGCTCATTTGATGAAAAATAGGCTCTAATCGTGATTTGTGCACATTGCAGGGTAAGGAGCTTATATGATGCTTTAAAGAGGTTATTGGAATGATTTATGGGAAAAAACTAGCCCTCGGAGTTGAGTGCGTGCAAGAACAAGAAGAAAAATTGGAAGAACTCAAGCCCCAGGTGTGCGAAGATTGCGCGAAGTCGCGCAGAGTTTGTGCATGTTACACGCTGAGATAGAAAGGGTGCGCAAAAGTTGCGCAAAGTCGCGCAGGTGCCGCAAGAAAAAGAGCTAGTAAGGGGTAAAATTGGTAATCTGGAAAGAAACCCACTCTACCTATATAAAGTCAAGATCGCCCAGTGTTAAATCATCAAGGTTTTCATAGATTAAAGCAAGAAATAGAGAGGCAAGAGGCAAGGAGGGTTTAGGATCATCAAGTTCTTTGTTTCTTCTCTTTGTTTTTGCTAATTGTGATGAAATTGAGTCTATTTATGATGAACACCAGTATGAGTAGCTAAAACCCATTGTTCTAGGATCATGGGTAAAACATGAATGTTGTTGTTTGAGGTTTAATTTGACGAAGTTGGTTTATCATCTTGGGTTGTTTATTTAATTCTGCTGTTAATTATTTTGCTAAGTAGCTAACAGTGAAATACTATCTACGAATCTAGAGTTGAACTCGAAAGTGGGAACTTTAGGTTGCATATAGAATTAAATAGAGCAATTTCTTGAACCCGGGCCTCGGGGAACGGATTCGCAATTGGGATAGACATATACCCAATTGCCTTTCTTGGTTAAAATACAGGAATTGTAAATGTGTTATTGTGAGCACGTGATTTTTGCCCTATATGAGAATTACTCCCAAAAATCCAAAATAAAATAGTTTTGTGTTGTTTGCAATTTTTGTGGATTTTGTGTTATTTTTCTTTTATTGTTTGCATTTGTGTATGAATGTTTATTTGTTTAAATTAATGAAAATACAAAATATGTCGCATTTGCATTTTAGGATTTAATTTTACAATTAGGAGTAATTAAGTTTGTGTCAGAAATGAAAAAATTACAGAAATAATATACTTTGCTTTTTTAGCATTTAATGTCCAAATCATGTGATTTTATTTTTTAATTGGTGTTTAATTTTGTGTGATAATTATTATTGGGAGTTAATTAGCATTTTTAGTTAATTTTTGATTTTTATGATTTAATCTAGGATTTTTAGTTTTAATTTAGGAATTAAAACGGAAATAAATAGAAAAGAACAAAAAATAGAGAAAATTGGACTGGGCCAATTTTGAAATAGAAAACCAGATCCAAGGGAACTGGCCCAAGCGAAACCGGCCCGGTCCATCTCAGTTTCACCCAAACGACGTCGTATGGTCGTCTTTGATCTGAGCCGTCAACTTCATACGATCGAACGGTCCAGTCCGTCTACAAATGTCTCCAAATGACGACGTTTTGAATTGGTTGATCTGAACTGTTCGTTTCCTTCGATCCGACGGTCCCAAGGCCTCCTCACAACCTGACCCATTCCCATCCAAGACTGACCCAGTCCCCCATCTAAGCTCAAATGACACCGTTTCAGTTAAGCCGTTGATCCAGGCCGTTGATCTCAATTGATCCAACGGTCAGGATCAAATACCTAACTCTGTATATAAGTAACCAAATGCACCCTGCCCCCCTCCAGACCCCCCATCGCTCGTCTCTCTCAAACTTTCAAAGACGAGCTGGTCTTCCTCCGCCTCGCTCCGCCGTTGACCGCCTACCAAAAATAGCCCACGGCGGTGGTCAGTCACCAAACGACCCCATCTTCACACCCCGAACTCTTCTCAACCTCCCCATTCCAAATCCCCACTCCATCACATTCGAATCATCCCCCAGTTCTTCGAATCTTAGATCAAAGAACTGGCCCTCAACCCTAGTTTGTCTGATGGCCACCAACCTCACACCCCTTGACCACTGAACCTCTCTTACCACTAGAACCCCATTTGTTCCCTTCAAATCGGCCTAGAATTCCTCGAATATCGATTTGAAAACATGAAACCTAGCGCCGCCACAAGATCCTTTGGTGGCAGCACCAAACCTAAACCCTCCCCGAGTATCACCCCTGAACCATCAGACCACCTTTGTCCCAAATCCCATTGCAGTTCCACTCAAATCAAGCCGGAATTTGACAAATGTTAAATCTAAAGAGCAGACCCTAAAAAAACCAAGTCAAGGGATCGATAAGCAGTAGAGAACTAAGCTCGTAATCGACCTTAGATGTGTGCTCTCAGTTGAGAACACTCGATTAAGGTCCCTTTCGGCTTCAGAACCAAGTTAAAGCTTCGAGTAGGACGAATTCGAATGGCCTGGGGGTTCCAAAGTATCTCTGTTCGTTTTTCTTTTTGATTGTTTTCTGATTAAGTGTCGTTGAAATTCGTCATTTTTTAATTTATTTCTCTCTTCTCCATCGGACTTTTCTTGGTCCAGTTTTCTTCTATCGATTGAAATATTGTATAAATAGTTTCATCGATTAATTCGTCTTGATTATGGTTCAGTAGTTCTGGTCAATTGTTAGTCGTTACCTCGAAATGTTTCATTCTTGTGTAATGTTGGGTCCCCTGCTCTTTGTAATTCTTTGTTCTTTCATATGAGTTCAGTTTTGTTTTTCGTTCAGTGTGCTTATAGAGTTCATGTGTTTTATTTAGGTTTTACGTTAGTTTACTCCTTGTATCATATAGTTGAATTTGACCTTAATAGTCCAGTTCTTCTTATGTCTTTTAATCTGATTTGAGTTCGAGCTTGAATTATTCGATTGAATTTGATAAGTTGTATTGGTTATGGCTACTGTAGATTCAGTCCAATGCTTAATTATGAATTAATAGGTGTTTAAGTTAATTAATTAGATGAATATGGTTATAGCTGATTGGGTAGGACGATAATTTTAGTAGTTTTAGAGGTAGTTTGGGAATTGGAAAATTGCAAAATTGTTTAATTTGAGTGCTCTGTCCACTAAGTACTTAGGTACCATTAAACTAATGAGTTGTCTAATGATAGTGGGGAACAAGGCTTAGTGGCATGGGAAGTTGATTAAACAAGTATAAGTCACCCATAACAAGTGATTAAAACAAGAAAACATATAGTAATGGGTTGTCAGGGAGTTGATGGGCAGATGGTTTTCTTATTAGTTTGAGTGTTTCAAAGGCTAAGGGGAGGTTTAGTTTTTGTTACAAATATAAAGGGGTTCTGGGCAGTAAAGGGGGTTCTGCTTTTGGCATTTTGAAAATTAGTCTTTGAAGAGGATTCTTAAGAATTAAAAAATCAATTTCCTTGTGAGATTGAAAGAAGACTAAGGTTAGAGATACTCTGAAAATTGACTGTTCCATGGGTCCCTTTGGAATGAGTTGGGGTGTTTAAGAGAGCTTTGAGATAAAAACACTGAGAGAAAGTCTTATGCGGTCAGTCAATTCAATTAACATTGTTCCATTGAAAATACAAAAATTATTGCTACATTTTTTCCTGGTTTCAAATTTGATCAAGTTTTCTTCTGTTCTGAGTGTTAAAGTTCATCTGAATTACACTGGTTGGATTCAAATGAGTTTGGGGTCAAATTAAGTCAGTTGTGGTTGAGGTTTAGCTTGCTGATAGTGTTCAGTTGTTTGCTGGTCCATTTATGATTTAACTCAAGATCAATTGAGTCTATTTGGATGTTTGTGTTGCTATTGGTATTGCTGGGAATTTTAATTGGTTTCCTGAATTGTTGTTGGTTACCTGCTGGGTTGTTGCTGTGATTTGTTGTGTTGCTGCTGCTGACCTCTTTCTTTTTCTTCTTGTTGTGTTTCGACCTTCAGGTACACATTCAAATTTGCTGTAACTCCGACCTCGAAACTTAAATGAAATTGCTTACTCATTTGATCTCAGGAACCCGCTGAACTGTTACATACTAGTATAGTTAAATAAATATTGGACGCAGTTGTTTCATATAGTTAAACGTTGATTTGCTATGTGTAAACTTTAGACTGTTTTTACTTATGGATTGTTAGACTGGATTGATGTTTTTCTTATGAACGTATGGACTCTATAATCATTGATGTTAACTTGATTTGTTTTCTAATGTTTGTATTACTAACTGTTAGACAAAAACTAGTAAGTTCAAAATAGCCAGTTCTAGATATAATAACGAAGTATCCGAACTAGTTTTGTGACATAGTAATTAGCCGCCTTATTAGTTGTAGCTTTTCCCTAATTGCTCACCTAGTTTAATAAGCCGCGCATGAATAAGTGTTTTTCAATCTAGTTGGCAGGAGACAACTGAGATATGAGGAAAATGAAAAAATAAATGTTCATTTTATTGAGAGGTTCGTTGAATCGGATGCTTTCCATTTAGTTGGTAGCATGTTAGTTAAAATTGGAATCACGTTGCACATTACCACTTCGCATAGAGTAATTGGAAATAACTTCAACGGACATTTTATTTTACGTGAATTGCAATATTGTTGAGGTTCGACAGCCATCCCACTCGGCATAGGGTAAAATGAACGAGCCAGGCTCATGTTTGACTTGCACATTCGTTAGGGGCCTGGGTCCAGGTTGTGATTGGGCCTGTTTTAAATATTTCAATGATAGTTTAACATAGTATAAGTTTGGGCTTTCAAGTTAGGTAGCGGGTTTCAAGCTAAAAGGTTCCCCTTTTTGTTTGGACTCAGACTTGAACTTGAAGCCCAATTTTATAATATTAAGCAGTTAGAGCCTTTATTAGTTTCTTTTAGGGACAAAGTAGATAGAAAAATCATATTCGCTTTAGGATATCCGTAAATAAAATGAGACGAGCGTCGCCAAATAAAGCGCACAAACTGCGGGGCCCTCGTAAATGTATATACTAAAATGCTTAGACTTCGGGACGAGCCGTTTAGCGAATTTCACGGCCATCCCCAAAGATGATAACGCGCTAGTCACTTTAGGCGTGCCTTTAATAAATTTACCTTCCTAAACTCAGGTGTGCATTTCATGTGACCTAAATCCAAATCCTAAAACGTTGGATAAAATGTGTTCGGATTGCGGGTGCATTTCATGTGACGCGATCCAAAGACATATTTTAAACGACGTTCAATTTTCCTTAAAAATAATAATAAAAGCAGTTTACGGTTAAAAAGTACATAAGTTAAAACATGTATTAATATCAGATAATTAAGCTAGATATAACAGTTGAGCGACCGTGCTAGAACCACAGAACTCGGGAATGCCTAACACATTCTCCCGGGTTAACAGAATTTCTTATCCGGATTTCTGGTTCGCAGAAGGTAATACAGAGTCAATCTTTTCCTCGATGCAGGATTCAAACCGGTGACTTGGGATACCATAAAATTCCCAAGTGGCGACTCTAAATCTGCTGGGGAAATAACCCAAAACCATTGGTTCAGGGTTAGAAATTCGATCTTAGAACAATTGTTATATTAACTTTATTTATTATCTGATTTATACTACATGTTTGGGCCTAATGTGCTAAATGCTTCCTTTTACCGCTTTGATATTATCTGAACTGTATATAAACTGCTATGAAACCCATCTTCTCTCTGAGTATTCTAAATCATGAAGAAGGGTGCACTTCGTGTGACTTCTTTTCTGTCTAGAGTCCAATCCCTTTTTAGAACGAGGTTTGGATAAGTTACTAAGCCGGCGGAGCTTCTGTATCCTCGGTACGCTGCCCCCCCCCCCCCGGCTCGAGTTGTCCGCTCGNACAAAGCCTCATGCCAGATCCCTAGTAGGAACGCTTATTTGCATCATGTGCATTTGACTTAGGAGACTCAACACAAGGGTTGGGTCCGTCTAGGACAGACAACCTAAAATAAAAAGACCATCCTGCTGCATCATGTTTGTTTTATGCATTTATTTGCTTCGGACTAGCATGCTGACCGGCTTTTGAAATTGGGAATATTGGAAAATTGTGAAAAAAAAGAAAAAGAGAAAAACAACAGTGTAGAGAGATAACTACTTATTTCCAGAAAGAAACCAATGGCCAAGTAGTGTTGAAACTCTGCCGAATTTTTGAGAAAATGAAAAAAATTGTTTTTATAGTTTATTTTATTTGACGATGAAAAGAAAAAAGGGGTAGTTTTTATTTTTTCAAAATAATTTGTTCTATTTGCCAGTGAGAAAAAAAAGTTTTCATTTTTCAAAAAAATAGTTTATTTTATTTGCCACTGAAAAGTAAAAAAATTTAGTCTTGTCTTCGAAAGTAGCTTGTTTTATTTCGCCGATAAAATGAAAAGAAAAAGAGAAAAACAAAAAGGAAGAAAAAATGTCTTTGTTTTAAAAACAGTTTGTTTTATTCGGCGAACTACGTCGGTTTGATTCTCACAGGGTGTGAGATACGTAGGCAACCCTCATCGGGTCCAACCTCCCCTTTTGCAAAAATAGCCAAAAATGTCAAATTTTAATTTTTGTCATATAAGTCTGGTGATGCCACTTTTGGAAAAAATAGCCGAATGTTCCCGAAAGGGACGCCGGAGGGCTGACTTTGCACAAACACCCACTTTGGTCATTTTTTAGGCTTTTGACCGGTTAGCCCACACAACCTTAAAATCTTCATCACCGAAGTGCTGAAAGCCCGTGTTCAAAAATCGGGTCTTGTATTTTAATTTGAAAAATTAGTCAATTTGGTTTGGAGTCAAATAAATTTTACCCTTTACTTAATCGCCTTAATAAATGTGCAGGATGAGCACAAACAAAATTGAACCGTTCACAGTCCTTAGTGAGGTCCCGTTATAGCTCCACATATGGTGGAATGATTTGGAAGAATGTAACAGAACGATAGTGGTAAGAATCCTGGGGGGTCTCGTCAATCTGCTGAATGTCAAGCCAAGGTTGGATATCATCGTGGCTTTAATACCGTTTTGGGATCCAACCCGGAATGTATTTCGCTTTGTTGATTTTGAGCTCACACCCACGCTGGAGGAAGTCTCGGGTTATGCGGGACTGAATGGAAATCTGAGAGGCCAATATTTACTGTCACCAAGACCGATATCTCCGCACCGATTTCTGGTTTTATTAAATATTAGCCAAAATGTGCAGAATGAGGATTTATTGGAAGGGTGTTGTAGTCTCCAGTTCTTGTATCAATGGTATGGTAATCCTCGTGGTTTTGAAGAGCCAAATCTCGTGCTGACTCACCCTGGAAATAAAAACAAGTGGGAGGCAAGGTGAACTTTGGCATTCGTAATGACATTTTTGGGAATCGTGGTTTGTCCACGCCATAATAAGAAAATAGAGATAGGCCTTGTAGGGATGGTCGATGTTGCAATCAAAAGGGCTGACAGTACTACGGTTCCTCCAATCGTGTCCGAAATCTACCGAGCCCTGACCATATGCCGGAAGGGAGGAAATTTCTTCCAGGGTTGCAATCTGCTACTCCAACTCTGGATGCAAGAACATCTTTGCCACCGGGTAGGATACATGAACCACGGGCTAACCGGATCGAGTTGCATCAAGGGGTTCGAGAAATGAGTAATAGGTGTCGCGTTCCCTGAAGGTGCTGAAGCGTGGCTTGTGCAACTGAGGTCATTGACTGCCAATCAAATTGAATGGGCGTTTGGATTGTTGACCGCTACTGAGGTGGTATACATGTCGGCCAAAGAATGTCATGTTCTCTTGATGGGTATCCGTAGTATCCAACCATATGCTCCCCATTGGGTACTGTGTCAATTGGGAAGGTTTCAAGTAGTCCTTACTGATGAAGACCTAAGTAAGCACGTCATTGATTTGAGCCCGAGAGCCGCATTTCCGGAAGATAAGATTCGAAAGCTATGGAATGAATGCAGATTCCTCGAGCCAAGAACAATGGTTCGAGACCTAGCTAAGTGTGAGGTGGATCCAGAGTACAACATTTGGTTCGGGAAAAGGTTTCAGATTCCGCAAAGGCCCACCTAAAGAGCCCATGTTCAGCATTTTACTGATGATTCACAAGAGCAGTGGGGTTGGTTAGCAAAAGAAGAAAGCTACAGGGAAGAAATAGGCAAGCTAAAACAACATATTAGGGACCTGAAGTTCAAAAACAGTGTGCAAGTGCCTGCCAATAAAGGGTAAAAGAACAAATTGGCTCGAGAAAATGAGGCGTTGAAGGCCCATAACCGACAAATGAGGATAAATGCTGACAACCAATAAAGGAGTCGTTCGGACAAAAGATTGATAAACAGACTGAAGAAGGAAATCATTGAGTGCTGGGAGGATCTGAAGAAATCCGAGGGTACCATAGCACAGCTCCAGGCACAGTGGGCAAAAAGAACAGAAGAGCGCACACAGTACTTACAGCAGGTGAAAAGGGATTATGAAAGGGTCATTGCCAATCTAAAAAAGAAAATAGCCACTCTTGAGAACAGAGCAGCTGAACAAGCCAAGGCTTTTGAAACCGAAAGTGGACACTGCTACGACTTGTTGGCTCGAATGGAAGATTAAATACAGTAGCTGCAGAATCAGCATCTTCAGGATTCTCAGGTTTTGGAGGCCCGTAATGATCAGATAAGGTGCCTGCTCATGGAAAAATGTCAAACCAGTGACAAGATTGAGACTATCGCCCATGCCATCGTTAGAAGATGCCGAATGTGTGAAGACATGACCTGTACTACCTTCTTCTCAGTAGTAATTATTTTTGTCAAGCGGACAATGCATGAACTGGAGCAACTTGAACGGGATCTTGCACCTAAGCCCACAGCAAGGCCGAACGACGACTCGCGGGCACCAACTTTTGGAGCTTTAATGTATTCATAGTTCGAGTTTTTATTTTTTGTTTTTAGAGCTTGTTGTCGGTCTGTATGTTCTCGTTTAGGGTCGGAGTATGTCAGAATTTTTTGAGTCCGTATTTGGTTTTTCAAGCTTGTTATTTTCCTTTTCAAAGTGTTTAGTTTGTAATGGAATGTTTTAGTAATGAAATTAGAAAAATTCCCAAAAATTGTTTCTTTATTTTTGCACACGTTTGGCAAAACTATGCACGGTCTGATTCATGCGGGGACATGATACGTAGGCAATCCACATAAGATTCGACCACCATTAAAAAAAAGAAGAAAAAGGGAATAATAGAAAAACAAAAAGGAAGAAATAAAGGAAAGTTGGGGAAGCACTCAAAAGAGGGCTTAGATGTAAGAAGCTGGAATAATGCATGCAATAGAAGCACAGAGATGATAGGAATGGTTAAACTACCTAGGTGCATTGCATCCTAACCTGCGATAACATATCTGTTAAGCTCTAAAAAACTAACAACTTTGTTATTTATCAGTGATTTTAAACAGTTAGCTTGTTAGAACGTACTGGCAAATTACCATTACTAAACAAGATCTAAGGGACCTATACCAAAAAGCATGTCTGGTTCGAACAAAAGTGTTGAAGAGGAAAAAACAGAAATACAAACAATGAAGGAGGAAGTGGGCAGGTTGAGACAAGAGATCGCAGAAATGCACCTAGCCTGGGCTAGGGGGCAATCAGTACCAGTCCCTACTGCTACCCCTACTCTCCCACCGGCACAAACTCCAGATTACCCTCCCCCTGATCCATCAACGAGCTTCCCAATTCGCAAATACTATCAGGGGAAAACTCCTTACAATCCCCAAGCTCCACCACCCAAACATGACCCTCCTCCACCAACTGCTCCAAGTCAGTGTGGCCTACAGGGATCTGTGTCCTTTCCCTGATGTTCAGCTACCAGCGGGGTTCAAAATGCGAAAGTTTGATCTATATGAGGGGCATGGTGACCCGGTGGCTTACCTGCATGGTTTCTGCAGTAAGATGATAGGGGCCGATGGGAAAGATGAGCAGTTGATAGCATACTTTGGCCAAAGCTTGGTCGGGTCCGTACTAGAATGGTATACGAGGCAGGTTCGTAGCAGGTGGTACACCTAGGATGACCTGGTGCAAGCATTCACTGGTCACTTCCAATATAATCTTGAGATAGTCCCCAACCGTCTCACATTGTTGAAAATCGAGAAAAAGCCTGGAGAGAGCTTTATAGAGTTTGGGTTCCGCTGGAAGGAGCAGGCTGCAAGGGTCGATCCTCCAATGAGGGAAGGTGAAATGGTGGATTACTTTTTGCAGACTTTGGAGCCAACTTACTTTGGCCACCTGGTAACATCAGTTGGTAAATCCTTCAATGAGGTTGTAAAGATGGGTAGCATGATTGAAGAAGGACTCAAGTCCAATAAGATAATGAGTTATTCGGCAATCAAAGCCACCACTCATGCTATCCAGAGTGGCACGGGAGGTGTGCTCGAAAAAAAGAAGAGAGAAAAAGTCGCAACAGTCGAAGCAGGTACTTGGTTCAGATCTAGAGGTGCTTCACCCTACTACCAGCCCGGACACCACCGCCCGAATTACCCATACACCCCATATAGCCCTCCGCAACCCTACTACCCACCACCAGAGCCGCGTTTTTTTGTCCATCATGCCCAAACATATACCCAGCCTCCTACTCACCGGTAATGGCGTGTGCCGGCTCCCCAATATACATATCCACCTCCACAAAACATATATCCACCCCCGAGGGCCTACAGAAATCCGTCAGGGTCAGGTTTCCGTGGGAATCAAGTTTTCAAGAATGAGAGGGTGCAGAGGCAGAGAACATTTACACTACTGGGAGAAACCTATACTACTCTCTTCCACAAATTGAGGCAGTTAGGCCTGTTGAATCCTATTGAGCACAAATTGCCAAATCCCCTTCCCAGAAATCTGGACCATTTAGTGAGCTGTGAATATTGTTCGGGGGCCCCCGGGCATGATATTGAGAAATGCTAGAAGTTGAAGACTGCCGTGCAAGACCACATTCATACAAACAGGATCGAGGTTCAGGCTCCAGAAGCACCAAACATCAATCAAAATCCGCTGCCAACGCACCATGAGACCCACATGATCGAACTTGTGCATAAGGGAGGGGAGCTTAAGAAGCCCTCACAAATAGTAATGATGATCCGGTCCAGTGAAGCCAGTCCCAAGAAAAAACTAGCCAATGAGAAGGCAGTGGTACAGCTGAGAAGTGTAGACATCAAGCTAGTTATGGTGATGGGGAAAGGGTCGTCTATTACTGCAGAGAAACCAGAGCCAGTCAAGGTAGTGATGCAGGGGGTATCAAGCACACCTGTGTTAGTCATGAAAAGGGCTCACACAGAACTGGTTATTATCAAGCCAGTATTGCAGTTGCCAGTAATCAGTGAGAAGGCCGTGCCATGGAGTTACAATCAAGTGACAGTGATGTATAAGGGGAAAGAAGTTGTGGATAGCAACAAAGAAGCCAGTTACCGAAGAAGAGGCGGAAGAGTTCTTAAAGAAGATGAAAGCGTAGATTACTCCATTGTGGAGCAGCTGAGGAAGACCCCGGCACAGATCTCATTGCTATCATTATTGATCCATTCAGACAAGCACCGCCGGGCATTGATGAAAATTTTGAATGAAGCCCATGTACCGGATAGGATCTCTTGTAAGGCCCCATAAAATTTTGTGCTTAGAACCTAGTAGCTCGTAGTGCCAAGGTCTGAATATGTGGTAGGAATGTGTAGAATTATTCGCAACTCGCAAGCTCATCACGGTTCGGACCCTTTTTACTGATTTTGCACTTAAAAATCAAAAGAATCGATTTTCCAGAAAATTGTGATTTTGCGGTCCAGAATGCGATCACATATCAGCTATGCGGACCGCATTTCTGCCGCAGAGTGAAGCAGAAGGATGGTCAAAATTGATGTTGAAAATGAGGTCCATTATGCGATAGCATAATCAATAGGCGGACCACATAATCGTCGCATAAATTCCTCAAGGATTTGTGGAGGTCAATTTTGCAGTGCAAAATGCGGCCGCATAACAGGAATGCGGACCGCATTCCTGTCGCAGACCAAGGCAGACCTTTAGAGTTTTGGGCGCACTTCTGCGGACCGCATTTCAAATCTGCGATCGCATAGTGCGACCGCAGATCTTGCTCGGGCTTCTATTTTCTAAAATTTCAAACCCGACCCCCTTTCTAATAAAACACCCCAACCCCTCATTTTAACATACTTTCTGAGCAAATTAAGAGAGAGTAAGAGAGGGTATTGAGAGAGAAAGTCATCTTGTCCAAAATTTTGTTCTTCAAAACCATTCGGGCCGGGAAATTTCAAGCTTATCTTCATACCCCCTTTCCCTACAGGTAAAATCCATAACTTCTCCCATTTAATTTCTGGTTTAAAATAAGAGGGGGAGTCTCATGCATTAATCCTTCAAATAATGGTTGAAATCCCTCATGCATGTATATTAAAAACCTAAAATCTAGTAGGAGGAATTGGGTAGGGTTAAAGGAGTATTCAAGAGGGGTTGATAAGCTAAATGAGTTTGAGTAGCAATTTTGAACTTCATTTTTAAGTTATGTGTATTAATTTGTGTACTATATTGACGTTGCTAGATTATTTTGGTGAATTGGAAGTAGGAGTTAAAAAGGGAACTCGGCTCCAGGTATGTATGGCTAACTTTGATCCTTGTAAAATTGCCTCGTTTGATATACGAATGCTTGGTAGGTGATATGTACATAAATTAGTTATGAATTTCTTGTAATTGGTAGGTTGTGATTGTGTTATGTGGTTGTAATTGAGGAATAAATGACTAAAAGAAATTGTGACTAGTGCAGCTGGAATAACTGTGGTAACAATATCTATGGCTTGTAGTGGGCAATTACCAATGTGATGTTAAACGTATATGGGTTGTAGAATATGATGGAAATAGTGTTGATGTTTATGGAAACACTTGTAATATTGTTGTTGTTAATTCTTGAGAAATATTGTTATTGAGCTTCGTGAATTATTTGTTGTTGTCGTGTTGTTTGTGTATTGAAACTGTACGGTGGGATCGTGTTGCGTGCCACAACACGAAGTAATAAGGTGTGGGTTGTGGTGATAAGGGTGTCCGAGGTAATATGGGTGGCCGAGGTAATGTGGGTGGCTGAGGTAATAAGGGTGGAAAGTGATCGAAATCACTATTGAAACAAAATATGAGCAAATTGTGAAACTGTTGAAGTGAAACTGTGGAAGGGGAAAACAGGAGAGTTTGTAAGCTTGTTTCGCTTGATTGTTCCTTCATATGTGATTGGCTGTTGTATCCATTGCTGTTTCCTACTTATGTGTGGTTTGAGTTTACTTGGAACAAGTTTGTTCATACATACCAGTAAAATTCAAATGTACTGACGTCCCTTTTTGCCGGAGGCACTACATTCGTGTTATGATTGTAGGTGGATCTATAGCAGGCACTCACGCCCACCGACCGTAGCTCCTCATTACTTCCTGCCAGCTGAAATGGTGAGCCCCTTTCCTTTCGGGGCCCTGCGTGGCTCATGCCGCTTATGTTCTTGTCTTTTGGGATCATGTTTTGGTATTTATAAAAGGTATAGCCGGAGCCTTGTTGCCGACAAGTATTGTATTATTCCTCTTTCATCTTTAGAGGCTCCGTAGACAGGCAATGTGGGTTAAGAACTTATGTAAATATGTATTTTGTAAGTTGGGCGATGTAAGTTGTAAACCACACTAAAGATTATCTATATTATGTATGCTTATGTAACAAGGTGTTCCAATTATAATTAGCTGTTTCACTTGGTTAATAAGTAATGAAAAATGTGGGGTAACATGAGGGATAGGAAAGGCACCCAATTCCGCTTGACTGGGGTTACTCGGTCGAGCGCCGGTCATGTCCCTCGAACTTGGGGCGTGACAAACTTTGTATTAGAGCCTAAGGTTTAAAGGAGTCATAGGATGTCTCCGAGCCGTGTCTGGTAGAGACCTACTTATCGGTGTGAAGTCGACCACATCTATAAGTAGGGGGCTGTGTGGACATTTAGGAAATTTTCCCACTTATTTGTTATTCAGTACCGTGATGTGAAGTGAAATGTGAAAGTATCTATATCTAACTCGTGCTCTGTTCCGAACTTTTTCAGCAATGGGGCCAATGCCATAAGTGAGGCTATGAATCTTGTACCTGGTGCTGTGGGTGAGAGTGACTCTCCGGCCTTGAACCTACCTGGCCCGTCTGTTCCAGACCAGCATGTTCCTGTTCCTGCAGTGGCAGAGGGTGCCACCGTCACTCCCGCTGATATTCCTGATTTCGACACTATCCCAGCTCCTTGTCCCGAGGCTTGTGATGTGGACCTTAGAGGAGCCATCCGTATGTTGAACAAGTTAGTGGCCACTCAGGACCAGAGATCCCAAGATGCCCCTGCATCCTCTAGCGGACAGGGAGATTCAGCCAGTTCTAGAGTTAACTAGTTTTTGCGGCTAGCCACTCTAGAATTTTCAAGCACAGATCCAGAGGCTGATCCGCAGGAAATCCTTGATGAAATGTATAAGGCTCTCCGAGTGATGAAAGCTTCATAGACAGAGGGAGTTAAGTTGGTATCATACAGGTTGAGGGGAGAAGCGTATTCATGGTTCGAGATGTGGGAGGACTCCCGTGGGGAGGGAGGACCTCCAGCCAGATGGGATGAGTTTGTAGATGCGTTCATGGACCAGTTCTTGCCTGCTAAGACAATAGCAGCCCGTGCCACTGAGTTTGAGACCCTCAAGCAGGGCAGCATGAGTGTTTGGGATTACCACATGGAGTTCGTGAGGTTGTCCAAGTATGCTCCTCAGATAGTGTCGACCATGGCAGCTAGAGTTCGGCGATTTGTTTAGGGCCGTAGTCCCTTGGTAGTGAGTGAGACTGCTACAGCGGCCTTACACTCGGACATGAACTATGGAAAGATTATGGGATTCGCTCAGGCCACAGAGGATAGGAAATTGAAGATTCGGGCGGAAAGGGAGAATAGCAGCAGGACCCGATTAGCGGGCCACCCAGGGAGATCAGCTCAGGGGAGAGGGTCGTCAGGGCCGTCCCAGTCATATGCTCAGTCCTCAGCGAGTGCACCACCATCTCTGCACAGTTACCAGCAGAGCAGCCACATGAGACCAGGTTCAGACAGTAGGAGGCCCCATCAGTCCAGTCGTTCGGGAGGGAGATCACAGCAGCAGGGGAGGGCTCCATGCCCCAAATGTGGGAGATTTCATACAGAGACTTGCTACTTCGATATCCCGGTGTGTTTGAGATGTGGGGTGTGAGGTCACGTCCAGCGAGACTGTCATTTTCCTAGTCAAGGCATGGGTATGGGATCTGCTAAGTCATCCAGTTCTTCTGTCGCTACATCATCTGTACGTCCTCCAGCCCCGGTGGGACGTGGTACAGTTTGGGGACGAGCTCGTGGTAGAGGTGGACCCAGCCGGTTCTATGCTTTGAGTGGTCGCCAGAATGCAGAGGCTTCTCCAGATATGGTTACAGGTATCTTGTCTGTTCAGGCCAATGACTGTTATGCTCTTATCGATCCGGGATCCTCTTTATCTTATGTCACCCCATTCATTGCTTCAAGCTTTGGGATAGAACCCGAACAACTTCATGAGCCGTTCTCTGTATCGACTCCGATTGGTGATACTATCATTGCCACGCGAGTTTATAGGAATTGTGCTGTTGCGGTATGTGGTCGTATTACTATGGCTGATCTTGTCGAGCTTGGAATGGTAGATTTTTATGTCATTATGGGAATGGACTAGCTTTATGCATGTTTTGCCAAACTTGACTGCCGAACGAGAATCCTGAGGCTCGAGTTTCCTAATGAGCCAGTTGCTGAGTGGAAGGGAAATGGTGTGGTGCCGAAGGGTAGGTTTATTTCCTACCTTAAAGCTTCAAAGATGATTAAAAAGGGATGTATCTATAATTTGGTCTGGGTGGCGGACACTACATTAGAAGTGTCTGCCCTCGCATCCGTGTCGATTGTGAACGAGTTTCTTGAAGTGTTCCCAGATGAACGTCCAGGAATTCCACCAGATAGGGAGATTGATTTCGGGATTTATGTATTGCCAGATACCCAGCCAATATCTATTCCTCCATACAGAATGGAACCAGTAGAATTAAGAGAGTTAAAGGAGCAGCTGAAGGATTTATTAGAGAAGGGATTCATACGATCGAGTGTGTCACCGTGGGGTGCTCCAGTTTTTTTGTTAGGAAGAAGGATGGGTCGCTCCAGATGTGTATTGATTATCGGCAGCTCAACAAATTTACCATTAAAAAATAAGTATCCCTTGCCTCGGATAGATGATTTGTTCGACCAATTGCAAGGTGCGAGATTCTTCTCCGAAAATGATCTACGGTCAGGATATCACCAATTGAATATTAGGGAGCAGGATATTCCCAAGACCGCTTTCAGAACTCGTTATGGTCACTTTGAATTCTTGGTCATGTCTTTTGGGCTAACCAACGCCCCAACAGCTTTTATGGATCTTATGAATCGGGTCTTCAAGCCATTTCTAGAATCCTTCGTGAATGTTTTCATTGACGACATCCTTGTTTATTCGCGAAGATGGGAGGATCATGCCTATCACCTTAGGGAAATTTTGTAGACTCTTCATCAGCATCAGTTGTACGCTAAATTCTCAAAATGTGAATTTTGGTTGGAGTCCGTCACTTTTCTGGGTCATGTTGTTTCCAGTGAGGGGATTCAGGTGGACACCCAGAAGATTGCAGCGGTCAAGGATTGGCCTAGACCCACAACCCCGACGGAGGTTCGTAGCTTCTTCGGTTTAGCCGGGTACTATCGGAGGTTTGTGGAGGGATTCTCTACCCACGCCTCCCCATTGACTAAATTGACACAGAAAGTAGTTATGTTCCAATGGTCCGATGCTTGTGAGAGAAGTATTCAAGAATTGAAGTCAAGGTTGACCTCGGCACCGATATTGGTCGTGACGGAAGGCACAGAAGAATTTGTGGTCTATTGCGATGCTTCCAGGGTCGGTTTGGGGTGTGTATTGCTGCAGCGTGGGAAGGTCATAGCGTATGCTTCAAGGAAACTCAAGAATTACGAGAAGAATTACCCGACGCATGATTTGGAGCATGCAGCAGTTGTATTTGCCTTGAAAATATGGCGGCACTATCTTTATAGGGTCCATGTGGATGTGTTCTCAGACCACAAGAGTCTCAAATATTTGTTCAAACAGAAGGATTTAAATTTGAGGCAGTGGCGGTGGTTAGAATTGCTTAAGGATTATGATATGGACATCTTATACCATCCGGGTAAGGTGAATATTGTGGACCACGCCCTCAGTCGGAAATCCATGGGTAGTTTGGTTCACTTGGGGGCGGATCAGAGGCTCCTAGCTCGGGAGGTCTATCAGTTGGCCAGTTTTGGGGTTGGCATTTCACCCTAAGTGAGGAGGAAATTATGGTGCGTAATAGAGCAGAATCATCGCTTGTAACGGAAGTCAAGGAAAAATAGTTCGTCGATGCAGCATTGGCACAGATGAAGGAGGCAGTTCTGAACAATAAGACTTCAGCATTTTCACTTGACGGCAATGATGACGTGCTGCGATGTCAAGGAAGGCTATGTGTTCCAGATGTGGATAACCTTCGGGAGAGAGTAATGGCGGAGGCTCATCATTCTAGGTATTCGGTGCACCCGGGTTCTACGAAAATGTATCACGATCTCAAGGAAATTTATTGGTGGAACGGTATAAAGAGGGGTGTGGCTGACTTTGTATCTAAATGTCCAAATTGTCAGCGAGTAAAAGCTGAGCATCAGTGGTCCGGTGGGTTAACCCAGCTTATGGAAATACCAATGTGGAAGTGGGAGATGATTAACATGGATTTCGTGGCAGGATTACCTCGCACTCAGCGAAAGTTCGACTCAATTTGGATGATAGTGGATCGACTTACCAAATTCGCTCATTTCTTGCCAGTCAAGTCCACCGATATCGCAGAACAGTATGCTCGGTTGTACATCAAGGAAATAGTGAGGCTTCATGGTACTCCGCTCTCTATTATTTCTGATCGAGGGGCGCAGTTCACAGCTAATTTTTGGAAGAAATTTCATCAAGGTTTGGGTACCCAGGTGAATCTCAGCACGGCTTTCCATCCGCAGACCGATGGTCAAGCAGAGCGGACTATTCAGACACTTAAAGGTATGTTGCAGGCTTGTGTCTTGGACTTCAAAGGTAATTGGGATGATCACCTGCCCCTTATAGAATTTTCTTACAATAACAGCTTTCATGCTAGCATTCAGATGGCCCCATTTGAGGCATTATACGGAGGAAGGATGGTCAAGTTCGAGTGGGATAGACAAGAGATTGTAGTGCATGGGGAAGACAATACAAGCGCCATAAATGATGCCATCATGCCCTTCATAGAGACTGATGACGACAAGGGGCCGTGGGTTTACCAGGTTTTCGATACGGTTTCAGTAGACAAAGTTCCTGAGGATGAAAACATCCCACCTCCCAGAATAGTAGCTACAACTATCATGGTAGCCTCGGAGATGCTGAAAAATGGGTTTGTGCCAGGCAAAGGTTTGGGGGCTGAGCTTCAGTGTATTGTTCAACTGGTTTCTCTGCCCAAAAATCTAGATACCTTTAGGCTAGGGCTCAAGCCTACAGCGGCGGATGTGCGACGGGCTTGCAAGATGAAGAAGAGGGCATGAGTCCTTCCCAAACCAATCCCACGCCTGTCCCTATCTTTTGTCAGGCCGAACATCAAAAAGCAATTGCTGTCCAAGGTTACAGGGCTACTGATTGGTGTGAATGGAGACTCGGATGAAGATTTTAAAAGATTATTTGCCAAAGTCAACATGGTAGAAGTTGGGGAAGGATCCAGAAAGGCAGATGTGCAGTTTGTGGGGCCTAAGGCCAAGATCAACAATTGGATGGCCACTCCTCTTCCCATGCGGAGGGAGTCTTGGTAGTAGGCTTTAATTTTCCTTCATGTTTAGCAGGATTATTCCAGGGTTGTAATCCAGTTTTCTTTTATTTTGTACTCGTCAAATTGTGAAACCTTGTTATCTCGTATTTCAATCAATGAAAGTTTCTTCTTTACTCTTTTTTTTTTAATTTTATTTTCTTCTTTCCTTTTCTGAACAGTTCTATTTATACTGGTCTTAATGACATGGCATGCATGATGGATCTTCAACCTAGTCTAAAAAGTCAATCTGATTCCAAACTAATAGTGCAAGAGGTAGAATATGATGAAGAGTCAGAATACTATGAGGATGAAGCCTTCGAAGAAATTAACTGAGAATTAAGCCAATTTGAAGAGAAACCCAAGCCTAACATAAATGACACAGAATCCATCAATCTAGGGGATGCGGATAACATTCGGGAAAATAAAATAAGCGTCCAGATTGAACCAAACATCAAGGAAGAATTAATCAAAGCACTTATTGAGTTCAAGGACGTTTTTGCATTGTCATATGACGACATGCCGGGTTTGAGAACCGATTTAGTGGTTCACAAATTGCACATTGACCCGTCATGCCCTCCCGTCAAGCATAAATTGAGGAAGTTCAAAACCGACATGAGTGTGAAGATTAAGGAAGAAGTAACCAAACAGCTGAATGCAAAGGTTATTCGGTTCACTCAATATCCTAGTTGGTTGGCTTATGTTGTGCTAGTGCCGAAGAAAGATGGAAAAATCAGGGTATGTGTTGATTATCTCAATCTGAACAGAGCAAGCCCAAAGGATAACTTCCCGTTACCCAACATCCATATCTTGATCGATAATTGTGCCAAATGTGAGATCGGGTCTTTAGTGGATTTCTATGCTGGGTATCATCAGATTCTGATGGATGAGGAAGATGCAGAGAAGACGGCTTTCATCATGCCGTGGGGAAATTATTGTTATCAGGTAGTGCCATTTGGTTTGAAGAACACTGGAGCAACATACATGAGGGCGATGACTACTGTGTTTCATAATATGATACACAAAGAGATTGAGGTATACGTGGATGATGTGATTATAAAATCTAAACGTCAGGCAGACCACGTAGGAGACCTAAGGAAGTTTTTCCAAAGACATCGAAGGTATGATAGTAATCTCAACCCTGCTAAATGTGCATTTGGTGTTCCATCTGGAAAGCTGTTGGGATTCATAGTCAGTCGGCGAGGCATTGAGTTGGACCCGTCAAAGATTAAATCCATTCAGGAGTTGCCACCTCCAAAGAACAAAACCGAAGTGATGAGTTTAGGGAAGGTTGAATTATATCAGCAAGTTTATGAACAAGTTCTCACCACAACTTCTGAACCCATTTTTCGGTTACTGAAGAAAGATGCTTCAATAGAATGGACGAAAGAGTGTCAGGAGGCATTTGACCATATAAAAGGGTATTTATCGAATCCACCTGTCTTGGTTCCACCCGAGCCAGAAAGACCGTTGATTCTCTATCTAACGGTCCTGGAGAATTCATTTAGTTGTGTACTGGGGCCACACGATACCACATGAAGGAAGGAGCATGCCATCGCTTATCTCAACAAGAAGTTTACAGTTTATGAGGTTAAGTACCCTCAACTTGAGAAGACATGTTGCACCCTAACTTGGGTGGCACAGAAGTTGAAGCATTATTTGTCATCTTATACTAGTTACCTCATATCTCGTCTGGACCTACTGAAGTATATTTTCCAGAAACCTATGCCCACAGGGAAGCTTGCAAAGTGGTAGATTTTGCTTACGGAGTTTGATATTGTTTACGTGACCCGGACTGCGATGAAAGCACAGGTGTTGGCGGATCATTTGGTCGAGAATCCGGTTGATGAAGAATATGAGCCATTGAGGACATATTTTCCTGATGAATAAGTGATGCATCTCGACGAGATGGAGTTGACTGAAGAACCAGGATGGAAGATTTTCTTTGATGGAGTTGCAAATGCGGAGGGAGTTGGAATAGGAGCGACACTTATTTCCGAAACATGGCATCATTATCCTGTTACTGCTCAGCTACAGTTCTATTGTACCAACAACATGGATGAGTATGAGGCATGCATTTTGGGCTTACGGTTAGCCGCTAACATGGATGTCCAGGATGTTTTGGTCTTGGGAGACTCGGACCTCCTAGTGCATCAGATTCAAGGAGAATGGGAGACACGGTATTTGAAGCTCATACAGTATCGACAATGTTTGTGCGATCTGTGTCAACGGTTTCGATCAGTAGAGTTTAGGCACATCCCAAGGGTTCATAATGAGGTTGACGATGCGTTGCACCATCCGAATAAAATACATGTTGATCTGTTGCATATTCCGGTTCGTGACCAACATGCTTATTATAACATGAGAGAGGAAGAACTAGATGGCGAACCATGGTTCTACGATGTCAAGGAGTACCTCATGAGGGGGATATACCTGGCGCAGGCCACAGGAGATCAAAAGAGAGCCCTTCGACGGTTGGCAAATCAGTTTTTCCTCAGTGGAGGAGTCTTGTACAAAAGAACACTAGACATGGGATTGCTAAGATGCATAGATGCTAGTCAAGCCGTGACAATTATGACAGAGGTGCATTCTGGAGTTTGTGGGCCACATATGAGCGGATATGTATTGGCGAAGAAGATTCTTTGATTAGGGTATTATTGGCTCACCATGGAGCGAGATTGTATCAGTTTCGTGCGTAAATGTCATCAATGTCAGATACACGGAGATTTGATCCATTCTTCGCCGACAGAATTACACACAATGTCAGCACCATGGCCCTTTGTTGCATGGGGCATTCATGTCATTGGACCTATCGAGCCGGCAGCTTCTAACCCTCATAGGTTCATTCTGGTGGCCATCGACTACTTCACCCAGTGGGTTGAAACTAAAACTTTCAAGTCGGTAACCAAGAAAGCAGTGGTGGATTTTGTTCATTCCTATATCATCTGTAGGTTTGGGATCCCAAAGGTGATCATCACGGATAATGGTGCTAATCTTAACAGCAGTTTGATGAAAGAAGTATGTCAGCAATTTAAGATAACACACCGTAATTACACTCCATATCGTCCCAAAGCGAATGGAGCAGTTGAGGCATCCAATAAGAATATAAAGAAGACATTGAGGAAAATGGTAGAAGGGTCCAGACAATGGCATGAAAAATTACCGTTTGCGTTGTTGGGTTATCGCACTACTATTCGTATTTTAGTAGGTGCAACTCCTTATTCGTTGGTATACAGAACTGAAGCAGTGATACCAGCAGAAGTTGAAATTCCGTCTCTTCGAATTGTTGTCGAGGCTGAGATTGATGATGACGAGTGGGTCAAAACCTGTTTGGAGCAGTTGATCTTAATTGATGAAAAGAGATTGGTAGCAGTATGCCATGGCCAATTGTATCAAACGAGGATGGCAAGAGCATACAATAAGAAGGTGCGTCCCAGGAAGTTTGAAGTGGGGCAACAAGTGTTGAAACGAATCCTTCCACATCAGGCCGAAGCAAAGGGCAAGTTCGCCCCTAATTGGCAAGGGCCGTTTATTGTGACCAGAGTGTTGTCCAATGGCGCTTTATGTTTGACAGATATTGAAGGAAGATGTATAGACATAGCTATCAATTCTGATGCCGTCAAAAGTTATTATGTATGATTTATTTGATTGTAATTGTTGTTTGTTTGTACTTGGCATTGTATCGGGGAATGAAATGACGAAGGCAATTTTTCTACTATCCAAACACTTTAACCTTTGCTTCCCCCTTTGAGTTTTATTTATTCTTTCATATTCCTCTTTTGGAATCATTAATGTAAATGAATATATATATATAATAACAAAACAAAAGAAAAATAAAGGAATCGTGTGTGAACTACGTTCGACCTGATTCCTCAAAGAGGATACATAGGTGCCTCACGGCTCGGTCATAGTGTAACAAAAATCAAAAGATCCCCAAGTAAGAAAACTAGGGCAGAAGTTGTGTTTGTAATTTTAGGAAAGATGTTTGATTCCAAGAGTTGTAATGTTTTGCCCATCAAAATTATTTTTAACTTTTGACACCCTTTTCTTTTAGCCACGCACAAAAACCCATATTGATGTCAAAAAAAGACCTCCCGATCAGTATCCGAGAAGTGCCAAGTTGGCCCAAATGGAAGTCGGGAATAACACTCTGATCTCGAGCAGAAAGAGGATCATAAGCTGAAGAGAATTGATAGCCAAAAGAATCCCCAACAGAGAGAGTCTTATCGGTAAAACTCCAATCCCTCGCTGAAAAATAAAATGAGAGAGTCTTATCGGTGAAAACCGTCACAGGAACCATAAGGCGATAGAAGTTGAGAGATATAAAATGAGAGAGTCTTATCGATGAAAACCTTCACATGTACCATAAGGCGACAATAGTTAAGAGAAATGAGAGAGTCTTATTAGTGAAAACTCCTCGAAGGGCACAATGAGACGACAAGGAGTTAAAAAGGAGCAAAACAAGATAAGATTGACGAAAAGGATCCGTCGAGGCATCAAACAGAACAAAGATGCGGATTTGGCTAAAGAGTTGGGTTACGGGGCCTTGGAAATACAAAGCAAGGCCATCAGAAAGATTGATTGATATAAATAGACTGGGTTGGTTAATCCAGAATGCTCGACATGATCATTGGGGTCGGTTATACCGTTCAGATAAGTTCTTTTCCTTTTTCTTCTCCCTAGTTGTCCAGAAAGACTTTTCTTTTTCTATCTTTTGAAGTCATCATTTTTCTTTTCTTTTGTTTAAAGATTTTTCAATGGTAGTTTATTTTGTAAGAAGGATTTTCAGAGCCTATTACCAGTTTCCAATATGGTGCAAAGTGAAATTTGGATAGGACAGGCCGAAGATAAGTGTAATGGAACAAAAAAAAGTTATCGTGGTAAGAGCAGGAGGAATTTCATCCCCAGCAGGAATATCATCCCCAACAAATAACATCATCCCCAGTAAATTCTGATAGTGTGACGGGGACGAGAAAGATGTCATTGTAAGACCAAATGATGGATTAGTCTAAGATTTCGGGAGAATATGGAGTAAAAGTGGAAAATAAAAGACGAGAAGTTGGTGAATAACGAATCGCCAAGAAGCAGGAGCATACCCGGTAGATTATTGACCAAGTTCAAGGTGGTCGGCCAGCGCGGAGCATGGCAAAGAGGGAAAAGGAAAAACTATCCCCAGCAGGAGTGGCACGACCACTCACCATCATTTTAAACTAACAAAATTTTCTTTGATTTGAAGCTGGGATAAAAATGTTATTGATGGTGGAAAGGCATTCCACAAGGAAGACGGGTACCCACTTGAGGAAAGAAGAAAGATAATTCCCCAGCAGTGTTATCCCCAGCAATTTTTGGTAGAAGGCAACACAAGTTTTAAAGGAAGCAATTCTTTGAAGAAGATAATGCGAGTCTTAAAATAAGTAGTTCCAGAGGAAGGAAAACACCAGCTTTAAGCGAAGTAGTCTTTGAAGGAGGAGGATAACATATTTTTTGCTATCCTTAGCAGTTTTGAGAAAAATGAAACACCAGTTTTGAGGGAAGTAGTCTTGAAGGAGGCAAGAAGGAACAACGGCCGTAGAATGTAGTTTAATAAATTGATGAAGTCAGGAGCCCGCATGGAGAATGGAGGTATTATTCTTTAAGTTATAATTGAAGTCAGGGGCCCACCTGGAGAATTTAAATTGATGAAGTCAGGAGCCCGCTTGGAGAATGGAGGTATTATTCTTTAAGTTGTAATTGAAGTCAGGAGCCCGCCTGGAGAATGGAGGTATCATATTTTAAATTGATGAAGTCAGGAGCCCGCCTGGAGAATGGAGGTATCATATTTTAAATTGATGAAATCAGGAGCCCGCCTGGAGAATGGAGGTATTATTTTTTAAGTTGTAATTGAAGTCAGGAGCCTGCCGGGAGAATGGAGGTATCATATTTTAAATTGATGAAGTCAGGAGCCCGCCTGGAGAATGGAGGTATTATTCTTTAAGTTGTAATTGAAGTCAGGAGCCCGCCTGGAGAATGGAGGTATCATATTTTAAATTGATAAAGTCAGGAGCCCACCTAGAGAACGGAGGTATTATTCTTTAAGTTGTCATTGAAGTCAGGAGCCCGCCTGTAGAACAGAGGAATACATTTCAAGTTTGAAGTCAGGAGCCCGCCTGTAGAACAGAGGAATACATTTCAAGTTTGAAGTCAGGAGCCCGCCTGTAGAACAGAGGAATACATTTTGAGTTTGAAGTCAGGAGCCCGCCTGTAGAACAGAGGAATACATTTTGAGTTTGAAATCAGGAGCCGGCCTGTAGAACAGAGGAATACATTTCAATTTGGAGTCAGGAGCCTGCCTATAGAATAGAGGAATACATTTCAAGTTTGGAGTCAGGAGCCCGCCTGTAGAACAGAGGAATAGGTTTCAAGTTTGAAGTCTGGAGCCCGCCTGTAGAACAGAGGAATATATTTCAAGTTTGAAATCAGGAGCCCGCCTATAGAACAGAGGAATACCTTTCAAGTTTGAAGTCAGGAGCCTGCCTGTAGAACAGAGGAATATATTTCAAATTTGAAGTCGGGAGCCCGCCCGTATAACAGAGGAATACATTTCAAGTTCAAGTCAGTAAAGCGGAGAATTACAATAAGATCCCCAGCATACAGAAGAAAGGCAACAATGGTCAGGAGAAGGCAGTTCAAGATTCGAGAGGAAAATAATTCGAAGCTCACAAGAAAGAAACAAGTAGTCCAAGCAAGGCAACAAGAGACACAATAGCAAGTTTAAGAGCTAGATAAGATTTTGTAACTCATAGGCTATGTTTAGTCTAGCTTCTTATTTAGTACGGTGTAATAAGGAGGTCAGTAAGCAGTAGCAACAGCAGCAATAGCATTAACAGTAAAACCACATTCTCATGGTAGTCCCAGCTACCGAAACTTTCCGAACTACATTGACCTGATTCCCTTTTAGTCAGGGATATGTAGGAGACCTTTTGAAGCAAAGGTTCGGTCAAATCTTTCAAAAAATGCTTCACGCGGAGTACTCAAACTGGCAAAAATCGCTCGTATCCGCTCACTTTATCTTTGCCCGAGAACCCTTCATGTTTTCGGGCAAAGAGGGGCAGCTGTGAGCACGTGATTTTTGCCTTATATGAGAATTACTCCCAAAAATCCAAAATAAAATAGTTTTGTGTTGTTTGCAATTTTTTGTGGATTTTGTGTTATTTTTCTTTTATTGTTTGCATTTGTGTGTGCATGTTTATTTGTTTAAATTAATGAAACTACACAATATGTCGCATTTGCATTTTAGGATTTAATTTTACAACTACGAGTAATTAAGTTTGTGTCAAAAATGAAAAAATCACAGAAATAATGTACTTTCCATAATGTCCAAATCGTGTGATTTTATTTTTTTAATTGGTGTTTAATTTTTTGTGATAATTATTATTAGGAGTTAATTAGCATTTTTATTTAATTTTTTATTTTAATGATTTAATCTATGATTTTTAGTTTTAATTTAGGAATTAAAAAGGAAATAAATAGAAAAGAACAAAAAATAGAGAAAATTGGACTGGGCCAATTTTGAAATCGAAAACCTGGCCCAAGCGAACTGGCCCAAGCAAAACCGGTGCGGACCGTCTCAGTTTAACCCAAACGACGTCGTATGGTCGTCTTTGATCTAAGCTGTCAACTTGATATGATCAAACGGTCCAGTCCGTCTCTAGATTTGTCCAAATGACGACATTTTGAATTGGTTGATCTGAACAGTTCGTTTCCTTCGATCTAACCGTCCCAAGGCCTCCTCACAACCCGACCCATTCCCATCCAAGACCGACCCAGTCCCCCATCTAAGCTCAAACGACACCGTTTCAGTTAAGCCGTTGATCTCAATTGATCCAACGGTCAGGATCAAATCCCTAACTCCGTATATAAGTAACCAAATGCACGCGGCCCCCCTCCAGACCTCTTCCCTCGCTCGTGTCTCTCAAACCTTCAGAGACGAGCTGGTCTTCCTCCGCCTCGCTCCGCCGCTGACCACCTGCCAAAAATCGCCCACGGTGGCGGTCGGTCACCAAACGACCTCATCTTCACACCCTGAACTCCCCTCAACCCTTCCATTCAAAATCCCCACTCCATCACCTTCGAATTATCCCCCAGTTCTTCGAATCTTAGATCGAAGAACTGGCCCTCAACCCTAGTTTGTCTAATGGCTACCAAACTCACACCCCTTGACCCCTGAACCTCTCTCACCACTAGAACCCCATTAGTTCCCTTCCAATCGGCCCACCATTCCTCGAATATCGATTTGAAAACATGAACCCTAGCACCGCCACAAGATCCTTTGGTGGCGGCGCCAAAACCTAAACCCTCCCCAAGTCACACCCCTGAACCGTCAGACCACCCTTATCCCGAATCCCACTTCAGTTCCACTCAAATCAAGCCGGAATTTGACGAATCTTAAATCTAAAGAGCAGACCCTAAAAGAACCAAGTCAAGGGATTGATAAGCAGTAGAGAACTGAGTTCGTAATCGACCTTAGTCGTGTGCTCTCAGTTGAGAACACTCAATTAAGGTCCCCTTCAGCTTCAAAACCAAGTTAAAGCTTCGAGTAGGACGAATTCGAATGGCCTGGGGGTTCCAAGGTATTTCTGTTCGTTTTTCTTTTTGATTTTTTTTTCTGATTAAGTGTCGTTGAAACTCGTCATTTTTGTTATTTATTTCTCTCTTCTCCATCGGACTTTTCATGGTCCAGTTTTCTTCTGTCGATTGAAATATGGTATAAATAGTTTCGTCGATTAATTTGTCTTGGTTATGGTTCAGTAGTTCTGGTCAATTGTTAGTCGTTACCTCGAAATGTTTCATTCTTGTGTAATGTTGGGTCCTTTGCTCTTTGTAATTCTTTGTTCTTGCATATGAATTCAGTTTTGTTTTTCGTTCAGTGTGCTTATAGAGTTCATGTGTTTTGTTTAGGTTTAATGTTAGTTTACTCCTTGTATCATATAGTTGAATTTGACCTTAATAGTCCAGTTCGATCATTGTCTTGAATCAGTGTTCTTATGCCTTTTAATCTGATTTGAGTTCTAGCTTGAATTATTCGATTGAATCTCATAAGTTGTATTGGTTATGGCTACTGTAGATTCAGTCCAATACTTAATTAGGAATTAATGGGTGTTTAAGTTAATTAATTAGATGAATTTGGTTATAGCTGATTGGGTAGGACGATAATTTTAGTAGTTTTAGGGGTAGTTTAGGAATTGGAAACTTGCAGAATTATTTAATTTGAGTGCTCTGTCCACTAAGTACTTAGGTACCATTAAACTAATGAGTTGTCTAATGATAGTGGGTAACAAGGCTTGGTGACATGGGAAGTTGATTAAACAAGTATAAGTCACCCATAACAAGTGATTAAAACAAGAAAACATATAGTAATGGGCTGTCAGAGAGTTGATGGGCAGATGGTTTTCTTATTAGTTTAAGTGTTTCAAGGGCTAAGGGGAGGTTCAATTTTTGGTATAAATAGAAAGGGGGGCTGGGCAGTAAAGGGGGTTCTGCTTTTGGCATTTTGAAAATCAGTCTTTGAAGAGCATTCTTAAGAATTAAAAAATCAATTTCCTTCTGAGATTGAAAGCAGAATAAGGTTAGAGATACTCTGAAAATTGACTGTTCCATGGGTCCCTTTGGAATCAGTTGGGGTGTTTAAGAGAGCTTTGAAATACAAACACTGATAGAAAGTCTTAGGCAGTCAGTCAATTCAATTAACATTGTTCCACTGAAAATACAAAAATTACTGCTACATTGTTTCCTGGTTTCAAATTTGATAAAGTTTTCTTCTGTTCTGAGTGCTAAAGTTCATCTAAATTACACTGGTTGGATTCAAATGAGTTTGCGGTCAAATTAAGTCAGTTGTGGTTAAGGTTTAGCTTGCTGATAGTGTTCAGTTGTTTGCTGGTCCATTTCTGGTTTAACTCAAGATCAATTGAGTCTATTTAGATGTTTGTGTTGCTGTTGGTATTGCTGGGAATTTTAATTGGTTTCCTGAATTACTGCTGGTTACCTGCTGGGTTGTTGCTATGATTTGCTGTGTTACTGTTGCTGATCTCTTTCTTCTTCTTGTTGCTGTGTTTCGACATTCAGGTACACATTCAAATTTGCTGTAACTCCGAGCTCGAAACTGGAATGAAATTGCTTACTCATTTGATCTCGGGAACCTGTTGAACTGTTACATACTAGTATAGTTAAATAAATATTGGACGTAGTTGTTTCATATAGTTAAACGTTGATTTGCTATGTGTAAACTTTAAACTGTTTTTACTTATAGATTGTTAAACTGGATTGATGTTTTTCTTATGAACGTATGGAATCTATAATCATTGATGTTAACTTGATTCGTTTTCTAAAGTTTGTATTACTAACTGTTAGACAAAAACCAGGAAGTTCGAAGTAGCCAGTTCTAGATATAATTACGAAGTACCCAAACTAGTTTTGTGACATAGTAATTAGTCGCCTTATTAGTTGTAGCCTTTCCCTAATTGCTTGTCCTAGTTTAATAAGTCGCGCATGAATAAGTGTTTTTCAATCTAGTTGGCAGGAGAAAACTGAGATATGAGGAAAATCAGAAAATAAATGTTCATTTTATTGAGAGGTTCGTTGAATCGGATGCTTTCCATTTAGTTGGTAGCATGTTAGTTAAAATTGGAATCACGTTGCACATTAACACTTCGCATAGAGTAATTGGAAATAACTTCAGCGGATATTTTATTTTACGTGAATTGCAATATTATTGAGGTTCGACAGCCATCCCACTCGGCATTGGCTAAAACGAACGACCCAGGCCCACGTTTGACTTGCACATTCGTTTGGGGCCTGGGTCCATGTTGCGATTGGGCCTGTTTTAAAGATTTCAATGATAGTTTAACATAGTGTAAGTTTGGGTTTTCGAGTTAGGTAGCGTGTTTCAAGCTAAAAGGTTCCCCTTTTTGTTTGGATTTGGACTTGAACTTGAAGCCCGATTTTATAATATTAAGCAGTTAGGGCATTTATTAGTTTCTTTTAGAGACAAAGTAGATAGAAAAATCATAGTCGCTTTAAGATATCCTTAAATAAAATGAGACGAGCCTCGCCAAATAAAGCGCACAAACTCCGAGGCCCTCATAAATGTATATACTAAAATACATAGACTTCGGGACGGGCCGTTTAGCGAATTTCGCGGCCATCCCCAAAGATAATAACGCGCTAGTCACTTTAGGCGTGCCTTTAATAAATTTACCTCCCTAAACACGGGTGTGCATTTCATGTTACCCAAATCCAAATCCTAAAATGTTGGATAAAATGTGCTCGGATTGCGGGTGCATTTCATGTGATGCGATCCAAAGACATATTTTGAACGATGTTCAATTTTCCTTAAAAATAATAATAAAAGTCGTTTACGGTTAAAAAGCACATAAGTTAAAAAATGTATTAAAATCAGTTAATTAAGCCGGATATAACAGTTGAGCGACCGTGCTAGAACCACGGAACTCGAGAATGCCTAACACCTTCTCTCGGGTTAACAGAATTCCTTATCCGGATTTCTGGTTCACGGACTATAATATAGAGTCAATCTTTTCCTCGATTCAGGATTCAAACTGGTGACTTGGGACACCACAAAATTCCCATGTGGTGACTCTGAATCTCTTAATAAGCGAATCCAGTTTCGATTGTCCTTTAATTGGAATAACTCCCTTTATTACACCCTTCACGGGGTGTGGTAGGCGAAAAAGGAGGTGTGACAGTTCTTGTTAATCTTAATTCCATATTCATATAGGCATTTAGTTAACTTGAATAGGCGAGTAAGAACTCGACAGATTCTTATGAGTAATATAAACCCCGTCAATTAATAACCTAGATAAATCGATAAGTCATCTTAAGCCAAGAACACAACAAGATTGTTAACTAACCCGTGACTCTTGAATATTCTCTCCTACTGTTTGTTACTTGGAATTCCTATTCGTTTGGTTAATTTCTCTAGTTAGATTATTTTTTGATAATTTAGATAGGAAAACAATTACATCTTTATTTTGTGAAGAATATTTTGGATAGATAAAGTAATTGGGTTAGAATCAGTCAACAGTTGATTACAAGTCTTCGTGGGAACGATACTCTACTATATTACTTGACGATCACGTGCACTTGCGTGAGTGTTTTGGTTGCAACAAATTTAAAACCCAAAATCGAGGGTTTAGACCATAATTCATATTTTGGACTTGGGAGCTCGGGATATCATGATTTTTGAGAATATTTTCACCCTGACAACTTGGGTAACTGATTCTTACTCAGTTTATACTAATATCCACGAATCTTCACTCAAATTTATCCTTTAATTTTGGAATTTTGGTAGAAATTGGGGAAAAAGTTCTTAGACCTAGAAATTTAGATTTGATTGGGTTTTTGATATCCGATTTGGGAGATTTTTATATGATTAGACTTGTGACAGTACGAGATTTATGAAAATGTTAATTTCACCTGATTCCGATACATTTTCCTGAGGGGCGTTTTGGTTATTTTACATAATTTTGCGTATTAGCTTAGAATTTAATTGCCTATTTTACATAGTGTTATTTACATTATGAAATGGAATTGAATAGATTTGGGCCATTTAGAGTCGGATACTCATGGTAAGAACTTGGTTTCTAGTTGATTTTGAGTCGGTTCGAGGTAAGTGACTTGTCTAACATTATATGGGGGACTTTCCCCTTAGGATTGATGTTTGGTAACGGAATTGCCTCGTGCGTGAGGTGACGAGAGCGTACTGGTTCAAATTGTTGGAAACCCGACTTTCTTAAAGTATTCATTAGCATGTTTCCTTTCCTGCTTTATTATACTTGCAAACTTAGCATGTTGTTAGTTAGTAAAGCATGTTTAGTTGATTTAAATTGACTATTTTCTTAAATTGCCTTGATTGCACTACGTGAAGCATGTAGGCTAGAATTACTTGTTGCCTTGTATGAAATTTCATTTCTGAATATCTTTTTGCTGTTGCTGTGTATTTACATTGGGACTACGGATGTGGGATTCCGGTAGCTCCTCTTTGTTTGTTTACTTTGGGACTACAGGTTAGATTCCCGGTAGATCCTCCTGCACAGTTATATGGAACTATGGGAATGCACCTGGTAGATTCCCTCAGTACTGGGTATTTACTTTTGGGACTGCGAATCGACATTCCGGTAGATCCCCACGCATTGATAGTTGGACTACGGGACGATATCCCAGGAGATCCACTGGACAGTTGTAGAAGGGACTACAGGACGGTATCCTTGGAGATCCTCGCTGTTACTATTAGTACAGAGTTGTTCATACTTTTGTGTTTACTCCGTCCTTTTTGTATGTTTTTTGTTGCCTTGTATCAGCTGTCTTATTCCATTGATGTACTCACTATAGTTCTTAATCTACACTGTTAAATCTTATATTTTATTTGACCTCAGTAGGGCCCTGACCTTCCTCGTCACTACCAGACCGAGGTTAGGCTTGGCACTTACTGAGTACCGCTGTAGTGTACTCATGCTTTTTCTGCGCATGTTTTTTCATGTGCAGATTCAGGTAATTCTACCCAGGCTTACTATCTTTGAGGCATGGAGAACTTTTGGAGACTTCGAGGTACATCTTACGCGTCTGTAGACCGAAGAGTCTCCATCTCTATTCTATCTTATAATGTTAGACCTTCTATGATACTGTTGATGTAGACATTCTGGATATTAGACCAATTTACTGTATTTCTTCTAGCTTGTGTTCCTATGAGTTTTCGGGTTTTGGGATAGTGATGTAGAAGTTGAGTTACTATGATGTATATGCCGAGCGACATTCTATATACCATTCCTTTTAGTTATTTTGGTTTTTGATTTATACTTTTGCAAGTTACTATTTGTTTTCTGCACTTGCTAGGCTTACCTAGTCGTAGAGACTAGGTGCCGTCAAGACAGTTCATGGAGGGAGAACTGAAGTCGTGACAATAGAAAACAAACTTTAGCTCCGAGAATGCTTAATTTCAGCATACAAAACAAACTTCTGCTCCTAGAATGCTGAAGTTCAGGATTACAACACAAACTTCAGCTCCTAGAATGTCGAAGTTCAGCAATTACAAAATAAAAACTTTAGACAAAACATGTTGTAGTTTTATTGAACTGAAGTTAGTCATTGCACTAGAAAATTGATGTTTGGCTGATTGCCTTTGCAGGTCATACCAAACTTCAAGCAAAAATATATGAAGTTTTGCTTCGATCAGACTACACTTTAGGAAAAAAATTATGAAGTTCAATCTTTAGATATAATTTTTTGCTACTTAGACCCGTATGTCTGAAGTTATCCAAAAAGTGGGTAGACTTGCAATTTTTTGTGCAAAGCGGGTATAAGTTAAAAGGTGATCCAAACTTGGGTATAGATGCAAATCCTCCCGGTATCATTGAGACCATTTGCTCAATTTTGTCTAGGGTAAACGACACAATTACCCACAAAAATAAAAGGGATTTTTAATTTTTTATTGTAATATAAAACTTTATTATCCTCTCTGATCAAGTTTTAACTAAACTACATGGTCATATACAATTTACCAATTATATATAAAAAAGTTTTAAATGAGTATTCCTTTATATTAGCAATTCAACAAGGAATATCAGTTATTTCCCCATCTTTTCATTCTCTCTCTCTCTCTCTCTCTCTCTCTCTCTCTCTCTCTCTCTCTCTATATATATATATATATATATATATATATATATATATATATATATATA
>MU727177.1:128961-174387 GCA_026770625.1 Nicotiana glauca
TTATTGCGCTTAGCATTTCCCTGTTACGATTATTCCTTGGTAGTTAGTTGTACCGTCTTCTGGTGAACGGAAATTCTTGTGTTGATTTCTCTTGCTTGTTCCTGTATATATCTATTGTCATTTATTCTACGGTTGTTTATATTATGATGCACGAGGTTTCTGCCGTGCGATTGTTGATATTGTGATGCACGAGGTTTCTGCCATGCGATTGTTGATATTATTATGCATGAGGTTTCTGCCGTGCGATTGTTGATATTGTGATGCAGGAGGTTTCTGCCGTGCGATTTGTTGATATTGTGATGCACGAGGTTGTTGCCGTGCTATTGTTGTTATTGATGTTTTGCACATGCGGCGTAATAAGGCGGGATATGTTATATGCTTATATGTGGGTTGCGTATGAGGCGTAATAAGGTGGGACATTGTTATGCACGTGTGGCAAAATAAGGCGGTGCTTATTATGGTATTATTGCACACATGGCGAAATAAGGTGGGCTATGTCAGGGGTTGATTGTATAGCGTTGTGACGGCCTGTTGAGGCATTCCTATTATCTTCTATTGTGATTGTGGATTGTTTATCTGTATGAACGTTATCGGTTGGGAGTTGTGAGGGAACATCGTACGTGCGGTTCGTCCACCTTTTTCATGTTTGTTGGTTGATAGAATTTCGTGTTAGAAACACTTGCACAAGCATACACGTAGCTTAACACTCCCATTTGAGGTGAATCCCTACTAATTTTCCTAAGGGTGGGGGTGCGCCCTCTTTTATTCCTTATAGTTGAGAGAGTGGCCCTGGTGAGCCAGTTGGTCGTCAGTATGATCATGAGATTGATGGGGCACAGGATGCCAATTGTTAGATTTCAGATGCTGGATATTTCACGAGTTGTGGGTTGTCCGAGACTCGGTGAAATTGTGGGAAGAGTTGAATAAGGCCCTTGTGAACATCATTGTAGGATACGAGCTATTGACTTGTTTTCCCCCCTTATTGTGTTGTGACCTTAGTATTTGCTTTGTGATTTTTGCCATCATTCTATATCATCGTTTATTATATTCTTGTTGTTTATTGTTGTGGTATATCTTATTGCGAGTTGTGGCATTCTTGGTCATTCGTGTAGTCTTTACATATTTATAGGTCATTACCATTATTCATATGATTTTACTGTTATTGGCCGGTAGGTGTCATGACTCTTCCTCGTCACTACTCCATCGAGGTTAGTCTTGATACTTACTGGGCACCGCCATGGTGTGCTCATGCTACTCTTCTGCCCATTTTTGTTATGCAGATACAGGTACTCCCGTTCAGTTGTGTCAGCCTTGGAGGGGGCGTATCGGTAGAGACTTCAAGGTATATCTGCTACGTCCGTAGACCGAGGAGTCCCTTTCCAGCTTTCTGTAAAGAGTATAGTTCTTTCAGTATTTCTCCTTTGTATAGATATTCTTGAGTCAGAGCCTCTTATGTATCCCCTTAGCTTGTGATTTGTGAGTTTCCGGGTTTTGGGAAATGTTGTTAGCTTCGAGAATTGTTATGGTATGTGCCAAGAGGCACCTTAAACACCATTTTTATTTCACTGGTTCAGTTTATTTATTTTCTTCCGCAATTATGATTTATCTACCGCGTTGTAGGCTTACCTAGTCGTAGCAACTAGGTGCCATCACGACATGTTCATGGAGGGTGAACTGGGGTCGTGACAAGAGTGAATTTCAAATTGACTCATGTGCACTAATTCATGTTTATTTGGATTGAAAAATGCAACGACCCGATCAGTTGTTTCGAGAGTATTAGCGCCAATCCCTTTTTTATTGATTTCCCCTCATCATTTTAAGCTTATGTGACTTGTCGGGAGATTTTATTTTTGGTTTCGAAGTAATTTGGGATACTTAGTCCCTAAAACGGAAGCTTAAGTTCTAGGATTTTTACCGAAGTTGGAGCTGTATGATGATGAATCTATAGATTTTCATCGATTCTGTTAGCTCCTTTGGGTGATTTCGGCCATAGGAGCGTGTTCGGATTGCGATTCGGAGACCCATCATTAAATTTGGCTTGAAATGGCGAAAGTTGAATTTTTGGAAAGTTTGACCAGGAGTGGAGTTTTTGACATCAGTGTTGGATTTCTATTTTGGAAGTTGAAATATGTCTGTAATGTCAAATATGAGTTATGTGAAAAATTTGGGGTCAATCAGATGTGTTTTGATAGGTTTCGGCATCGGTTGTAGAAGTTTAAACTTTCAAAGTTTATTAAGATTGAATTAGAGTGTGATTCGTGTTTTTAGTGATGCTTGATGTTATTTGAGGGCTCAGTTAAGTTTGTAGGATGTTTTAGGACTTGTTGGCATGTTTGGTTGAGGTCCCGAGACCTCAAGTGAAATTTGGATGGTTAACAAACTAGAATTAGACTTATGTGATAGATGAAGCATCAGCTATTCCTGCTGGCTAGTTTCCTTCTACGCGATATCGAAGGTTCTCCCACATTCACATAGAGGAAGTTAGAGTGTTGCTAGATTTAAGCCTTCACGTTCGTGATGTATGCCCCGCGTTCCAAAGCACTGTGATCTTAGGCCTATGCGTTCACGATTGGGTCCTCGCGTTCGCATAGAGGAAAAGGCAGATAAGTCACTAGGCAATTGGCCTACGCGAACGCATAGAGGTGAACGCACTCGCGAAGGAGCAGGCAGTGGAAGCTCCGCATTCGCAAGAGGTCACTCGTATTCGCGGAGGATGACTTTTTGCTCAGTAGCTATTTATACTATGAGAACGTGAGAGTGAGGCCACGCGAAGAAGGATTTACTTGGGCAGCAGATTATATTCAAAAACGAGGGTTTTGCCATTTTTATTATAACTTGAGATAGAGAGCCCGGATTTGGGCGAGATTTGGAGGAATATTCAGAGGCATCGATTGAGTAATTATTCTTCACTTGATTTTAATTATATCCCACAAATCTATAACTAATTTCATCTTCTAATTTAAGATTTGGAAAAAAAGTGGAAAAGTTTTTCAACCAAATTTTTGGGTTTTGATTGAGATTTTGGTATGGTATTTGAATAATTTTGGTACGAGTGAACTCGTGGGTGAATATGTGTTCATGGTTTGTGACTTTTACCCGATTCCGAGACGTAGTCCCAGGTCAACTTTTTGGGGCGAATTTCTAATTTCTTGTTAAAGACTTGATTTCATTAATTAGATTAGTTTCTCATAGTTATATTTATGGTATGTGATTGCTTTTGACTAGATTTGAGCCATCTGGAGTCGGAAAGTCGTGGAAAAGACTTTCTTATGGATTGATAGAGCTTGGTTCGAGGTAAGTGGCTTGCCTAACGTTGGACGAGGAAAATCACCTTAGAATTTGGTAGTGTTGTGATACTTCTGTGATATATGAGAGCTGTGTATGTGAGGTGACTAGTGCCTATGTAGGCTAGTATACTGGTATGTGTAGTTATCCAGTTGTCACGACCGCAACCCCGGCCGTGATGGCGCCCAACACAATGCTAGGCAAGCTCGACCAATTCATTACCCTCAATCCCTTTTTATTAAAATTGAATACCAATTAACAGAATTTAATAACCAAATTGATATGAAATCAGATGTGCGGAAAATATAATAGTAATAATCTCTACAATGGCCCACCGATCCCGTGTCACAAATCAAGAGCCTCTATTACATGAGTTCAACAGTCTAATACAGGTACAGTCAAAAATGCGGAAAGGTAAAGAAATATAGAGGGAGAAATCGGGTCTGCAGATGCCATACAACTACCTCGATAACTCTGGTGAAATCTAAACTGCGAGAAAGCTCGTACTACACCTCATGAACACCTGGATCTACACATACGGTGCAGGGAGTAATGTGATACTCAGACCCAGAGAGTAACAATAATAAATAATGACTGACAGTATGAAATTGCATAAAATAACTAAGAAGTTCTATTTCAAGCGGTAAAGCCATTTAGACAGCAAATAATGAAGAAGTCAGGTGAAATTCCTTAAAACCATGTAGAACAGGTAGCTAAACAAGTATAAACCAAGTATAAAATCCGCTCCTCGAGCATATTGTTCATTTACTTATTATGTTTCCTCAATGCTCACTCATATAATTTTCACAATAATTGAAATCACAAATATACCGCTGCGGCGTGCAGCCCGATCCGTATATCGCTGTGGCGCACATCCTGATCCATAACAATAGTCGACTGCACTCACTGGGGGTGTGCAGACTCCGGAGGGGCTTCTACAGTGCGACACGCAGCCCGATCTATATATATAAATATATTTTTTCTATGGCATGCGGCCCGATCCATATAAATATATTACTGCGGCGTGCAGCCCGATCCATAACATATAAAATATCCTCACTATTGGGTTCTCAACCCCTCTTAGCCAATATAATCACAGCCTCTCGCGCATACTAATATAAGATAGTGATCTCAGCCCACATATTACTTTCATTTTGGATTAGCATTTCAAAAACCAGGTCATATTGTTCTAAACAGTTAGAAACTTGACTGAGGGTATGATTTTTAACAAGTAAAGTGAGGATAATCAGTGAAAATGCCCCTAAGGGTTCTACATGACGGCACAAGGTCCCAAACATGGAAACTAGCCCAGATCATAATGATAATAATTAAATCTCAGTCAAAATACAGTAAAAATCACCAGTCGGGATGGACCAAGTCACAGTCCCTAGTAGTAAAGGACCCCACGCTCATCATACAGCATGTGTCTCACCTCAACATAGCACTATGTAGCGCAAATCCGGGGTTTCAAACCCTCAGGACATCATTTATAATCATTACATACCTCAATTCGGCAAAATTCTAGCTCGATATGCCCTTGCCTCTCAAATCGACCTCCTCGCGCATCGAATCTGATACGAAATACAACAAATACGTCACAATTTGCTAAGAAAACAATACCCAATCGAAAAATATCAAGAATCTCGAAATTAGCAAAACTCGAGCCTCGACTCCACTTCTCAAAACTCAGAAATTTTCACATCAATAGGTCGCTTATCTCGCCACGAGTCCATACATACCAAGAACTCTCGAATCCAAGCTCAAATGACCCATCAAATCTCAATTTAAATTTTAAAAACCCAAGACCTAGTTCTTCCAATTTTAGCCAAGTTTCCATGAATTCCAAGGTTAATTTCACTTAATAATGACATTTTTAGTTCATAGAACTTACCTCCAATTAATCCTCTTCGAATCCCTCTTCAATTTCTCCCAAATAGCTCTCAAATTGCTCAAAAATAGTGGAAAATGACTTAGGTTCGTGGAACAAAATGTTTTATAACTTCTGTCCGCTCCAGATTTTTCCTCTATGCGATCGCGTTCACACACCTATGATCGCAATGCACTGCCCCTTCAACTCTATGCGATCGCACTCACACTCTTGCGATCGCGAAGACATGCAACCCCAAACCTATGCGATCGCAATACATCATCCGCGATCATGTAGAACAAAAAATATGCTGCCTCCATTTCTTCTATGTGATCGCGAGGGTCCTCCCGTGATCATGAAGACAAAAATACCCTAGAACAGCTGATGCATTTTCTGCAATTTTCCCAAGTCCAAAACTCCCTGTTAACCATTTGAAATCACCTCGAGGCCCCCGGGACCTCAACCAAAAGCACCAACGCATCCTAAAACATCATTCAAACTTGCTCAAATCATCAAAACACCTAAAATAACACCAAAACCATCAAATTACCTCGAATTCAAGCCTAAATTCTTCTAAAACTTTTGAACTACGTATTTAATCAAAAACCTAACCAAATCACCTCCGAAAAACTTGAAATTTTACACACACATCCCAAATCACATAACAAGTCTACAGCAACTCTCGGAATTCCATTCCGACCCTCGAATCAAAATCTCACCTATCAACCGGAAATTGCCAAAATACTAACTTTGCTAATTCAAGCCTAATTCTACTCCGGACCACCAAAACCACTTCCGATCACACTCATAAGTGACAACTCATCTCCCGAGCCTAACCGAATCATTGGAATTTTCATCTGAGCCCTCTAACTCATAAGTCAACATACGGTTGACTTTTTCCAACTCAAGCCTTCTTAAAAGAGATTAAGTATCTCATTTCCTACTATAATCACTCCAAACTAACTCGATCACAGAAGACACTGATAATGAATCATAAAGAAGCAGAAAATGGGGGAAACAGAGCGGTAACTCATTAGATGACGGGTCGGGTCGTCACATCCTCCCCAACTTAAACAAACGCTCGTCCTCAAGCGAGTCAAGAAACATACCTGAATCCTCAAATAGGTGAGGATATCTGCTCCGCATCTCTCACTCGGTCTCCCTGGTAGCCTCCTCCACGGGCCGACCTCTCCATTACACTTTTACTGAAGCAACATCCTTTGACCTCAACTTCCGAACCTGATGATCCAAAATGGCTGCTGGCTCTACATCATAAGTCAAATCACCCTCCAACTGAACCGTGATGAAATCTAGAACATGGGACTGGTATGCTATATACTTCCGGAGCATAGTAACATGAAAAACTGGATGCACGCTCGACAAGCTGGGTGGCAAGGCAAGCTCATAAGCCACCTCCCTAATCCTCCGGAGTCCCTCAAAAGGCCCAATGAACCGCGGACTCAATTTCCCTTTCTTTCAAAATCTCATAACACCATTTGTGGGTGAAACCTTCAAAAGGACCTTCTCACCAACCATGTATGATACGTCTCGAACCTTCCTGTCTGCATAACTCTTCTATCTCGACTGCACTGAACGGAGTCCACCCGAATCACCTTCAACTTCTTTAATGCATCCTAGACCAAATCTGTCCCTAATAGTCTAGCCTCACGAGGCTCGAACCAACCAACTGGAGATCTACATTGCCTCCCATATAAAACCTCATACAGAGCCATTTTAATGCTCGATTGGTAGCTATTGTCGTAGGCAAACTCTGCAAGTGGTAGAAACCATTCCCATGAGCCTCTAAAGTCAATAACACAGGCGTGTAGCATATCCTCTAATATCTGAATGGTGCGCTCGGGTTGCCCGTTCGTCTGAGCGTGAAAGCTATGCTCAACTGTACCTGAGTACCCAACTCTCGCTGAACAGTCTGCCAAAATTACGAAGTAAACTGAGTACCCCGATCTGATTTAATGGAAACTTGGACACCATGCAACCGAACAACCTCTGGAATATAAATATCTGCCAGCCGCTCTGAAGAATAAGTAGTACAAACAGGAATAGAGTGTGCGCACTTGGTCAGCCTGTCTACAATCACCCAAATAGCATCGAATTTCTTCAAAGTCCGTGGGAGTCCGATAACAAAATCCATAGTGATCCTCTCCCATTTCCAATCAGGAATAACCATCTGCTGATGCAAGCCACCCGGTCTCTGATGCTCATATTTCACCTGCTGATAATTGAGACACCAAGCTACAAACTCCACAACATCCTTCTTCATCCTCCACCACCAATAGTGTTTTCTAAGAACCTGATACATCTTCGCGGCGCCAGATGAATGGAATACCGCGAGCTATGGGCCTACTCCAATATCAACTCCTGAAACCTATCCACATTGGACACGCAAATCCAACCCTGCATCCTCAACACACCATCATCACCAATGGTCACATCTCTGGTATCATCATGCTGGACCCTATCCTTAAGGACAAGCAATTACGGATCATCATACTGGCACTCTCTAATGCTATCATACAAGGAAGACCGAGAAACCATACAAGCCAACATGCGACTGGGCTCTGAAATATCTAGTATCACAAACCGATTGGCCAAGGCCTGAACATCAACTGCTAGTGGTCTCTCCTCAAATGGAATGTATGCCAAGCTCCCCAAATTCACTGCCTTTCAGCTCAAAGCATCGGCCACTACATTGGCCTTTCCCAGATGTTACAAAATAGTAATATCATAATCTTTAAGCAACTCTAGCCACCTCCGCTGCCTCAAATTGAGGTCGTTTTTCCTGAACAAATGCTGAAGACTACGATGATTAGTGAATACCTCAAAAGATACAACATACAAGTAATGCCTCCAAATCTTCAATGCGTGAACTAGGGTGGCCAACTCCAGATCATGAACAGGGTAGTTTTTCTCATGGGGCTTCAACTGACGAGAAGCATATGCAATAACTCTATCCTCCTGCATCAATACACAGCCAATCCCAACTCTCGAAGCATCACAATATACAGTATATGAACCTAAAGCTGACGGAAAAACCAATACTGGAGTTGTGGTCAAAGCTATCTTAAGCTTCTGAAAGCTCTCTTCACACTCGTCCGACCATAAAAATAAAGCAACCTTCTAAGTCAACTTGGTCAAGGGCGATGCAATGGAGGAAAATCCCTAAACAAACCGGCGATAATACCCTGCAAACCTAAGAAAACTACCAATCTCCGTGGCTGAGGACGGTCTAGGCCAACTCTGAACCGCCTCTATCTTCTTCGGGTCAACTTGAAAACCCTCGTTGGACACCACGTGTCCCAAGAAAGCCACTGAACTAAGCCAAAACTCACACTTGGAGAACTTTGCATAAAGCTTCTCCTCCCTCAATCTCCGCAACACAACTTGCAAATGCTCTGATTGCTCCTCAAGACTACATGAGTACACTAAAATATCATCAATGAACGAACGAATCCAGATAAGGACGAAATACATTGTTCATCAAATACATGAACACTGCTGGGGCATTGGTCAGCCCGAAAGACATGACAAGAAACTCATAGTGACCATATCTAGTCCTGAAAGAAGTCTTAAGAATATCTGAATCCCTGATCTTCAATTGGTGACAGCCTAAACGAAAATCAATCTTTGAAAACACCATTGCTACCTGAAACTAGTCGAACAAATCATTAATACGAGGTAGTTGGATACTTGTTCTTAATTGTTACCTTATTCAATTGACTATAATTGATGCACATTCTCATTATGCCATCCTTCTTCTTCACAAATAGAACTGGCGCACCACAAGGTGACACACTAGGTCAAATGAATCCCTTATCTAGGAGTTCTTGAAACTGCTCCTTCAGTGTTTTCAACTCCGCTGGTGCCATGCGATATGGTATAATAGAGATAGGCTGAGTGCTCGGCACCAGGTCAATACGAAAATCAATATCCCTGTCCGGCGGCATGCCCGGCAGGTCTGCTGGAAATACATCAAAAAAGTCCCTCACAACTGGAACAGAATCAATACTAGGAGTCTCAGCTCCGACATCCTTCACAAAAGCAAGATACGAGAGACAACCCTTCGCAACCATACGCTGGTCCTTCAAGAAAGAGATCACCCTACTTGGAATATAATCCATCACACCACGCCACTAGGTTCGCGGTATACCTAACATAGCCAAAGTAACTGTCTTAGAATGATAGTCTAGAATAGCATGACACGGAGATAACCAATCCATGCCTAAAATAATATCAAAGTCCACCATGCTCAATAGCAATAGATCAACACGAGTCTCCATACACCCAATAACCACAACACATGATCGGTACACACAGTCAACAATAAGAGTGTTGCCCACCGGGGTAGACACATGAACAGGTAAAGCAAGAAACTCCCGAGGCACACTCAAATAGTGAGCAAAATATGAGGACACATAAGAATAGGTGTACCTGGGATCAAATAATATGGAGGCATCTCTGTGGCAGACTGAAATAATTCCTGTAATGACAGCATATGAAGAAATGGCATATGTCCTTCCTTGTATATCATAAAAACAAGCCTGGACACCGCCTGATCGACCTCCCTTCTGGGGCGACCCCTGGCTGCCTGATCTCCACCCCTAGCCAATTGGGCGAGTGGAGAAGTAATTGGAGCAGAAGTCGAGGGCTAACCCCTCTACTGATAGTGACCATCACGAAGTCGAGGACACTGCCTCCTCATGTGACCAAACTCTCTGCACTCATAACAAATACCCAATGCTAGAGATGGGGGGACTGAAGGGAACCCCTCGCACCTACGTGACTAGCTGATGGACTCGTCACAGAAGAACCACGAGCTGATGGGGCACGAGATGAACTCTGAGCTGGAAGGGCGCTAAGTGTATGCTGGCCCTGATGAGACCCATGATGAATACAACCTGAAGATGGCCCACGATACTCTGGACGGGTCAACTAAGCATGACTAAAAGAACAACCTCTACTATGCTGGAACTGGCCCTCGAAGGAGCTCCATTGTAACTACCCGATCCATGAGGCCTTTTGGCATCCCTCTAGTCTTGCTCTTGTCGGCGAACTGACTCATTCTTACGAGCGATATACACCACCTCCTCAAATGTAGCACCCAATACTCTCTCTCTAGTCATCATAATACGAAGATGGTAGTTAAGGCCATCCACAAATCTCCTGATCCTCTCACGGTCTGATGGAATCATCCAGATGGCATGACGAGCCAACTACGAAAACCTCATCTCATACTGAGTCACAGTCATATCTCCCTACATCAACCACTCGAACTGCCTACGCAGCTCCACTCTACGGGACTCCGGTACATACTTCTCCAAGAAGAGAGTGGAGAACTCCTGCCAAGTAAGGGGCGCTGCACCAACAGGTCTACACCTCTCATATGCCTCACACCAAGTGAAGGCAACCCCAGTAAACTGAAAGGTGGTAAATGCCACACCGCTAGACTCAAGACTCCCTGCTGTATGGAGCATTCGCTGACACCTGTCAAGAAAATCCCAGGTATCCTTGCCCTCAACACCAGTGAATGTCGGAGGCTGGAGTCTACCAAATCTCTCAAGATGATGCAACTCATCCTCTGACGTAGCTAGAACCCTGACTACAGTGGTGCAAACTACAGAGCAGGGGGTGCCTCTGAAGTCTGTAGTCTCTGCACTACCTGCTCAGGTGTATGAGCAACGGGGGTCTGATTGCCTCCCCCGGCCTGCGAAGTAGCTACTGCTGTAGTGGCTGATACTTCCTAAGCCAGGCCAGTGGAAACTGTCAAAATCTATGTCAAGGTCTACTGTAGACCCGGAATCACGATGGGCATAGCTGGTGCCTGAACTGGTGCTGCCGGAGTCTGATCCGGAGCTGGGGCAGCTGGTGGATCAACATATGCTACCCTCGCTACTCTGCCTCTACCATGACCACGACCGCATCCACGGCCTCTGATGGCCTCAATGTATGGTACTGGTGGTCATCTACCTCGTCCGGTAGCTCGTATGTTCAACATCTGTGAGAGAATAGTATAATAGAAGTTTAGTTATCGATTCAACAAAGTTGCACGACAAGAATTTCAAGGATATGGAGTTTTCCTAAAGGTTCCATAGCCTCTCGAGGATAATACAGACATATCCGTACCGATCCACGAGACTCTACTAAACCAGCTCATGACTCGCGATACCTAGTAACCTTGGCTCTGATACAAACTTGTCACGACCCCAACCCCGGACGTGATGGCGCCCAACACAATGCTAGGCAAGCCCGACCAATTCATCACTCTCAATCCCTTTTTATTAAAACTCAATACCGATTAACATAATTTAATTACCAAACTGATATGAAATTAGATGTGTGGAATACATAGTAGTAATAATCTCTACAATGGCCCACCGATCCGGTGTCACAAATCAAGAGCCTCTATTACACGAGTTCAACAGTCTAATACAGCAACAGTTAAAATGCAGAAAGGTAAATAAAGACAAAGGGAGAAATTGGGTCTGCTGACCCCATCCAGCTACCTCGATAACTCCAGTGAAATTTGAACTGCAAGAAAGCTTGTACTACACCTCAGGAACACCTAGATCTACACACATGGTGCATGGAGTAATGTGAGTACTTTGACCCAGTGAGTAATAATAATAAATAATGACTGATAGTATGAAATTGCGTAAAAGCACAAAGAAGTTCTATTTCAAGCGAAAAAACCATTTAGACAACAAATAATGAAGAAGTCTGGTGAAATTCCTTAAAACCATGTAGAACAGGTTGCTAAACAAGTATAAACCAAGTATGAAATCCGCTCCTCGAGCATATTGTTCATTTGCTTATTACATTTCCTCAGTGCTCACTCATATACTTTTTGCAATAATCGAAATCATAAATATACAGCTGTGGTGTGCAGCCCTATCCGTATATCGCTGTGGCACACAACCCGATCCATAACAATAGTCAACTGCGCTCACTAGGGGTGTGCAGACTCTAGAAGGGCTCCTACAACCCAAATGCTATATTGTTGCGGCGTGTAGCCTAATCCATATATATATAAATATACTTTTGCTGCGCCGTGCAGCCCAATCCATATAAATATATTATTGCGGCGTGCAGCCCGATCCACAACATATAAAAGATTCTCACTGTTGGGTTCTCAACCCCTCTCAGCCAATATAATCACAGCCTCTCAAGCATACTAATATAAGATAGGGATCTCAGCCCACATATCACTTTCATTTAGGATTAGCATTTCAAAAACCAGTTCATATTGCTCTGAACAGTTAGAAACATGACTGAGGGTATGATTTTTAACAAGTAAAGTGAGGATAATCGGTAAAAATGACCCTAAGCGTTCTACAGGTCGGTACAAGGCCCCAAACATGGCAACTAGCCAAGATCATAATGATAATAATTAAATCTCAGTCAAAATATGGTAAAAATCACCAATCAGGATGGACCAAGTCACAATACCTAGTAGTAAAGGACCCCACGCTCATCATAAAACGTGTGTCTCACCTCAACATAGCACTATGTTGTGCAAATCCTTGGTTTCAAACCCTCAGGACATCATTTATAATCATTACTCACCTCAAGCCGGCCAAACTCTAGCTCGCTATGCCCTTGCCTCTCAAATAGACCTCCTCGCGCGTGAATCTGATTAGAACCACAACAAATACGTCACAATATGCTAAGAAAACAATACCCAATCGAAAACAATCAAAAAATATCAAGAATCTCGAAATTAACAAAACCTGAGCCCCAGGCCCACTTCTTGAAACTCATAAATTTTCACATCAACGTGTTCCTTATCTCGCCACAATTCCATGCGTACCAAGAACTCTCAAATCCGAGCTCAAATGACCCATCAAATCATAATTTAAAATTTAAAAACGTTCTTTCAATTTAGCTAAGTTTCCATGAATTCCAAGGTTAATTTCACTTAATAATCACGTTTTTAGTTCATAGAACTTACCTCCAATTAATCCTCTTTGGATCCCTCTTTAATTTCTCCCAAACAGCTCTCAAAGTGCTCAAAAATGGTGGAAAATGACTTAGGTTCGTGGAACAAAATGTTTTATAACTTCTGTCCAGCTCTAGATTTTTCCTCTATGCGATCGCATTCACACACCTACGATCGCAATGCACTTCCCCTTCAACTGTATACGTTCCCACTCACACTGTTGCGGTCACGAAAACATGACACCCCAAACCTATGCGATCGCAATACATCATCCTCGATCGCATAGATCAAAAAAAATATGCTGCCTAAATTTCTTCTATGCGATTGCGAGGGTCCTCCCGCGATCACAAAGACAAAAAAAAAACCCTGCAACAACTGATGCATTTTCTGCAATTTTCCCAAGTCCAAATCTCCATGTTAACCATCCGAAATCACCCCGAGGCCCCAGGACCTCAACCAAAAGCACCAACATATCCTAAAATATCATTCAAACTTGCTCCAATCATTAAAACACCTCAAACAAGACCAAAACCATCAAATTACATCGAATTCAAGCCTAAGTTCTTTTAAAACTTCCGAAACACGCATTTGGTAAAAAAACTAACCAAATCACCTCCGAATGACCTGAAATTTTACACACACATCCCAAATCACATAACGAATCTATAGCAACTATTGGAATTCCATTCCGACCCTCAGATCAAAATCTCACCTATCAACCAAAAATTGCCAAAATACTAACTTCGCCAATTCAAGCCTAATTCTGCTCCGGACCTCCAAAAGTATTTTCGATCACACCCCTAAGTCACAAATCATCCCCTGAAGCTAGCCGAATCATCAAAATTTGCATCCGAGAAATCATAAGTCAACATCCAGTTGACTTTTTTAAACTCAAGCCTTCTTAAAATAGACTAAGTATCTCATTTCCTACTATAATCATTCCAAACCAACTCGATCACAAAAGACACTGATAATGAATCATAAAGAAGCGGAAAATGGGGGAAACAGAGTGGTAACTAATGAGACGACGGGTCTAGTCATCACACCAGTTTAGCCTAATATTGCATGTCTGCATGTCTTAAATGCTTATTTGAAATCTGTGCAACATGCTTAGTTGAATTCCTATTTTTCCTTTATTCGTATTAGTATTAAACTATAGATTTCTTGATCTTAATTGTTGTTTCCATCGATTTCGAGATGTGTGTTTACTTTTGGGACGGCGAGGCGATACCTCGGGAGATCCCCCCACATATTTACTTTTGGCACTACGAGGTGGTACCTCGAGAGATCCCCCTACACATAACTTTTATGACTAGGAGGAGGTACCTTAGGAGACCCTCTTGTATATTTACTTTTGGTACTACAAGACAGTATCACGGGAGTTCCCCTATTGTTTATCCTTATATAATGTGATGTTTTTTTTTTCTGTCGTTTCTCCTTGTTAAATTTCCAATCTCTCATTACGCTGCTATATTTTTTGGCCTAAAAAATTATAATATTCTAGTAAGGCCTTGGGCTAACCACGTCATTACTCTACCGAGGTTAGGCTCGGCACTTACTAGGTACCATAGTGGTGTACTCATGCTACTCTTCTGCACATGTTTTGTGTGTAGATCTAGGTACCTCTTACCAGCTCCGCTATTAGTTGCATACTTGCTACTGCTGTGCAGACTTCAAGGTATATCTACCAGCATCTGCAGACCTCAGAGTCCCCCTATCCCCTTTATGTGTTCACTTTTTATTTATTCTAGATACTGATGCATAGAAATAGTCAGACAAATTCTTATAGCTTGTGACTTGTGACTATATGGTTTTGGAAATATTATTTACACTCGAGTGCTGGTTTTCTTGTACATGCCGATCCATATTTTTCTGTTATATAGTTATCTGTTAAAATTTAGTTGTTTATTCTATCTTTATTTTTGATTATTCTGAAATTGTTAGGTTACCTAGTCATAGAGACTAGGTGTCGTCACAACTTCTATGGAGTTAGAACTGGGTCGTGACAAGTTGGTATCACAGCTCTAGGGTCATAGATGTTATGAGTCACAGGCAGGTTTAGTTGAGTCTCGTAGATCGGTACGGAGATGTCTGTACTTGTCTTCGGGAGGCTATGAACTGTGAGTAAAATTTAACTTCTTATGATTCATTGTCTTGTAAAATTGTTGACTTCAGAATTCTAAACATCTATATTCTATTTTGTCACATATGGTAAGGACACGCACATCCGGATCAGATGACCATGCACCCATGCCCCCTACTGGAGCCACGAGAGGCTAGGGCCATTTTAGAGGCCCAGGACATTCTTGTAGTGCAGCTAGAGAGTTCCAACACCTGAGATGCCTGTTACTACACCAGATCTTTAGGAAATCATTGCATAGTTCCTGAGCATGTTCAATACTCTAGCTCAGGCAGGGTTGATTCCACTTGCGCCAGTCAAATCTCATGCAGGAGGAGGAGCACAGACTCCAGCCACCCGCACCTCAGAGCAACGGGTTCAGGTCCACCAGATTCTAGAGGTCAAACCAGTGCAGCTGGTATCCCCAGTTCAGCCCAAGGGTAGGGCAAAATTTTTTAGCAGGAGCAGCTCAGGATCAAGAGGTAAAAGAAGAAGCACTCTCCTACTTTCAGTGACATGGCATTAGAGGGTGACCATGGTTTTCTTGAGGAGTGCCACCGTACCATCCGTATTATGGGTTTAGGGACTCTAGTGGGGTTTCTTTCACTACATTCCAGCTTAGAAGAGTGGCCTATCTGTAGTGGCATGATTATAAGTTAGGTAGTCCGTCTGAGGTAGCTTCACTCGCATGGACTCATTTCTTGGATATGTTCTTTAGAGAGTATTATCCCTAAAGTTCTAGAGATGCATGGCGCGTAGATCTTGAGTAGTAGTGCTAGGTTTCTATGACTATGTCAAAGTATGCAGTTCACTTCAGTGATTTTTATAGACATGTACCATCATTGGTTGCTAATGTTCGGGAGAGGGTCCATCAATTTATCGAGGGGCTCGACCCCAGTATCAGGCTTAGCATGGCTCGAGAGTTAGAGATAGATATTTCATACCAGTAGGTTGTGCAGATTACTAGTAGATTAGAGGGTATGCTTGCTTGGGAGAGAAAAGAGGGAGGCCAAAAGGTCTCAAGAGTATATCACTTATAATGGTACTCATGCCCTATCTGCAATTCATCATTAGAGGCTACGTGAGTTGCCCTGTTCATTCATAACCTCTGGACTCCAGTGGTATTCCGGATACTCTTAGGCCCTACGAGCCTTGTTATGCACCGCTAATATCTACTGCAGTTCCTACATGGGGTGCTTTTAGCGGTCAATCCAATCGGCTTGGCCCGAGCCAATCACAGAAGTCGCGCTCTCGGAGAGATTGTTTTGAGTATGGAGACACTCGCTATGTAGCGAGGGATTTCCACAGACTTAGTAGGGGTGCACCTGTACATACTTCTCAGGTACCGCATGCTGCACCGGGTCCCCAGGCTATGATTATAATACTAGCTACCACTTCACATGTTAAGCCAACTCGAGGTCGAGGTCGAGGTCGGGCAGGTAGAGGTTACCCTAGAGGGGGAGGCCAGGCCAGATATTTTGCCTTGTCTGCTTGTACAGAGGCAGTTACTTATAACCCTATCATTACATCTATCTTTTTGGTCTGTCATAGACATGTGTCGGTTTTATATCATCCATGATACACTTATTCCTATGTGTTATCTTATTTTGCTCCGTATATAGGAGTATCCCGTGATTCTTTGAGTTCTCCAATTTATGTGTCTACACCCGTAGCATATTCTATTGTTATTCACCGTGTGTATCAGTCATGTTTTGTTGTTCTTAATGGTTTTGAGACCCGAGCTGATCTATTATTGTTCAATATGGTAGATTTTTATATTATTTTGGTCGTGGACTGTTTGTTGCCCCGTTACGCTATTCTTGATTGTCACGCCAAGACCGTGATGTTAGCTATGCTAGGATTACTGTGGTTAGAGTGGAGAAGTACCTTAGATTATACTCCCAATAGAGTTATTTCATTTCGTATAGCTCAACGAATGGTTGAGAAAGTGATTGTTATCTAGCTAATGTGAGAGATGTCAGTATTGATACACGTATAGTTGAGTCAGTTCTAGTAGTGAGAGATTATCCTGATATATTTCTTGCTGATCTTCCTAGAATATCTCCCGACAGAGATATCGACATTGGTATTGACTTGTTATTGGGCACTCATCATATCTCTATTCCTCCATATAGTATAATTCCTCCTGAGTTGAAGGAACAGTAACAAAGATTGCTTAATAAGGGCTTCATTCAGCCCAGTCTGTTACCTTGGGGTGTGCCACTCTTGTTTGTGAAGAAAACGGATGTTTTTATGTGTATGTGAATTGATTATCGCCATTTGAACAAAATTACGATAAAGAACAAGTATCCATTTCCTCCAACTGATAACCTATTAGATCAGTTACAGGGTACCAGAATGTTTTCCAAAATTGACTTACGCTCATGCTATCATCAATTGAAGATTTGAGAGCCAGATATCCCAAAGATTGCTTTCAGAACTCGGTATGGTCACAACGAGTTCCTTGTGATTTTATTTGGGATGACCAATGCCCCGGCAACATTCATGCATTTGATGCATAATGTATTTTGGCCTTAGCTTGACTCATTTGTCATTTTATTTATTGACGACATTCTAGTGTACTCCCAAAGTTGGGAGGATCATGAGCAGTACCTAAGGACTGTGCTTCAGACCTTGAGAGAAAAGAAGTTATATGAAAATTTTTCAAAGTGTGAGTTCTGTCTAGATTCCAAGGCATTTTCCGGACATATTGTCTTGAGCGAGGGGATCAAGGTGGATCCGAAGACGGGTGAAGTTGTGTAGACTTGGCCCAGGCCGTCCTCAACTATGGAGATTCCATGTTTTCTTAGTTTGGTGGGGTAATACTATCGATTTGTAGAGGGTTTCTCATCTATTAACACCTATGCCCAGGCTAACTTAGAAGGGTAATCCATTCTGGTTGACAGAGGAGTGTGAGAAGAACTTTCAAAATCTTAAGACAACTTTAACTACAACCCCAGTATTAGTATTGCCTACATGTTCAGGGTCTTATATAGTATATTATGATGCATAACAATTGTTCTCGGTGTGGTGTTGATGTATGATAGTAGGGTAATTGCCTATGCGTTTAGATAACTAAAGGTGCATGAAAATAACTATCTTATCCATAACCTTTATTTATCACCTATTGTTCATACCTTGAAGATTTGGTGGCACTATTTGTACGGTGTCCCTTGTGAGATCTACACCGATCACCTGAGTCTACAACATTTGTTCGAATAGAAGGATCTTAACTTGTGTCAGCAGAGGTGGTTAGAGCTACTTAAGGATTATGATATCACTATCCTATACTATCCCGGGAAGGCCAATGTGGTTACCGATGCATTGAGTCACAAGGCGGAGAGTTTGGGGAGCTTAGCATATCTACCAGCAACATAGAGGCCTTTTCAATTGGATGTTTAGGCCTTGTCCAACTAGTTTGTTATATTGGACATTTCTGAGCTGAGTCGAGTTCCGTCTTGTATTGTCTCCCAATCGTCCCTTTATGATCGTATCAAGGAGCGTTAGTATGATGATCCCCACCTACTTGTCTTTAAGGACACAGTTAAGCACGGTGATGCTAATGTGGTCACTATTGGAGATGATGGTGCATTGAAGATGCAAGGTAGGCTATGTGTGCCCAATGTAGATGGTTTACGTGAGTTGATACTCTAGGAGGCTCATAATTCGTGGTACTCCATTCATTAGAGTATCGCGAAGATGTAACAGGACTTGAGTCAGCATTATAGGTGGAGGAAAATAAAGAAGGACATAGTGGAATATGTAGCTCTGTGCCTAAATTGCTAGCAGGTAAATTATGAGCATCAGCGGCTGGGTGGATTGCTTTAGAAGCTAGAGATTGTGAAGTTGAAATGGGAATGGATCACTATGGATTTTGTTGTTGGACTTCCACAGACTCAGCGGATGTTTGATATAATTTGGGTGATTGTGTATAGGCTGACCAAGTCAGCTCATTTTATTCCTGTGATGAGTACTTATTTTTTTCGAGTAGATTTCTTGAGTTTATATTTACGAGACTATCAGAATTTATGGTGTGCCAGTGTTTATCATCTCTGAATGGGGTACACAGTTTATATCGCAATTCTGGAGGGTCATATATCATAAGTTAACTACTCGAGTTGAGTTGAGCATATCATTTCACCCTCAGACGGATTGACACTCTGAGCGCCCTATTCATATAGTGAGGACATGCTCTGTATGTATGTGATAGAGTTTGGGGGTTCTTGGGATCCATTCTTGACACTTGAGGAGTTCGCCTACAATAATAGTTATTAGTTAAGCATTGAGATGGCACAGTATGAGGCTTTGTATGGTATGCGGTGTCAGTCTCTAGTGGGTTGGTCCTATCGGGGAGAGGCTAGGCTATTGGGTACATACTTGATTCAAAATTCTTTGTAAAAAGTTAAGGTGATTCAAGATTGGCTTCGCATAGCCCTGTCCAGACAGAAGCATTACGCAGATTGAAAAGTTCGCGATGTTGCATTCATGGTTGGAGAGTGGGTCTTGCTCTGGTTTTCGTCTATTAAGGGTGTTATGAGGTTCTGTAAGAGGGTCAAGTTAAGCTCGAGGGTTATTGGCCCATTCTAGGTGTTGCAACGAGTTGATGAGGTTTTGTATGATCTTGCCATGCCTCCCAGTCTAGCAGAAGTTCATCCGGTATTTCATATTTCTATGCTCTGAAAGTATCACGATGATACGTTTCATGTGTTGGGTTTCAGCTCAGTCTAGTTGGCAAAGGATTTATCTTATGTTGAGGAGCCAGTGGCTATTTTTGACAGGCAAGTTCAAAAGCTGAGGTCAAAGAACATTACTTTAGTGAAGGTTCATTAGATGGGTCAGCCGATCGAGGAGGCAACTTGGGAGACCGAGCATGATATGTGCAGCCACTATCCTCATCTTTTCACCATGTCTCTATGCTCGTTCGAGGACGAATGAGTGGTTTTAGGTGGGGATGTAATGATCTGGCAAGTCATTTAGAGAGTATTAGCCCTGATCCCCTATTTAGTGTTTTCCTTGCATCATTTTATGCTTATGTGACTTGCCGGGAGGTTTTGTTTTTGGTTTGGGAGTGATTTGGGACACTTAGTCCCTAAACGGAAATGGACGTCTCCGAAATGGAGTTTCTTTGGTTCTGCTAGCTCTGTTGGGTCATTTTGGGCATAGGAGCATGTCAAGATTGTGATTTGGAGGTATGGAACTATATTAGGCTTGAAATGGTAAAAGTTAATTTTTTGGAAGTTTGATCGGAGTGGACTTTTTTGACATTAGGGTCGAATTCCGATTTCGGAAGTTAGATTAGGTCCACAATGTTAAATATGACTTATGTGAGAAATTTGGGGTTAATCGGACATGTTTTAATAGGTTTCAGCATCGGTTATAGAAGTTTAAAGTTTCAAAGTTCATCAAATTTGAATTAGAGTGCAATTCGTGTTCTTAGTGTTGTTTGACGTGATCTGAGGGCACAACTAAGTTCTTATGATATTTTAGGACTTGTTGTATGTTTGCTTGAGGTTCTGGAGGCCTCAAGTGAATACCGGATGGTTAACGAACTAGAATTGGGCTTAATGTTATAGCTGAAGGAACTCCATTAGCCCAAAAGTCCACATACCCACAAATATTCATGTTGAGTCCTTCAAGTTCCAGCCATTGTCAAGATTTTCCTCCCACTTCAACCTTTTGAAAAAGAGGGTATCAACCATGCTCCAAAAATCCTTGAGAAAAACATAGTACTACCTTCTGGAGAAAAACCCCCAAAGGCTTACATTGAAGAAATAATGAACTGGATATCAGAAAATTCCATCTACCAAAACAAAGTGCTCAACAATATTGGCAACACCATAAAAAACGTTGCCCATGCACAAAACAAGTTAATGACCAAAGTGGAAACAATTGAGAAAAAGGTGGAGCAGACATCGTCTCAGCATGCAAGATTAATCAAAGCCTTGGAACTAAGATTGGTAAATTTATAATACGAGATTTGTTTGCCAGGAACTTCCCTTTTCCAGTTCTTCCAACAACAACAAATGGTAACGATTTCAATCAAGGAACAGATCCAACTTTTGAGAAATGTTTGAGTCACAAAACCCCCCATTTTTCCTTTCAAAATCTACCTTCTATCCCATGTCAACACAAGCATATTCCCCACTAATATTGGACAACACCTTGTCTACATTTCCTACTACCTCACAGAATCCTATCTCTTTCACCCAACCCTTAAAAGAAGAACCTAATTTCGATATTGGAAAAATAGTTTGGGAAAGGAAAGATGCTCTTGCAGCCAAGAAACAAACCAAGAAAAGGCGAGACCAAGGAGAAAGTTCAAAAGGATCCAACCCCAAAAGTCTGATGACTTCTAATTAGAAGACTCCGGACCTTTATGTCTCCTAGCCAAGAAACATGTCAGAAGGAGATACCACATGGTCAGAATCTCTAAATTCATTAGACGATGATAGAATGGAAGATAGCTCTCAATCAAGCAACGATTCCACAATAAACTCTTCCAAAAAAAATGATCCCCCAATATTTGTGTGCCAACCAAGAGACCCAGAAATATATGAAGTAGAGGAGGATCAAGAAGGCATGACGAATGAACCAATTCCAGAAAGAAGATATGAACCTATTCCGTGAAAACATGTTTTGGAACTGGCTTCCACACTTTCAACTTAGATGACATCAAGGTTTCAAAATGGCCTCAAAGGATCCAAGATTTCTATACTTGGATGGTGACCAAAAATTTGGTGGAATGAGAAAAGTATATCATCCTTTCAGAACTAACTTCACGGTTCTTAGGAATCCTCATAGATTGGTGGAACTCACTTGGGATTCAAGACAACAATACTTTCCTTACATCCCAGTATTTTGCCTTCAACATCAGGATCCTACTTGAAGTTTTCTGTGGAGATACTGGCCAAGGACAGGAGAAAATACGAAGCAACACATTGAGATGAAGTGTGTGTCAATTGACAGACATTTTCTAAATATGGAAAATATATACTTTTAAATCGGCAGAGACATCAACCTGATGCAAGCCTTTGTCTCTTCCCTTCCAAAGTTATTGGCAAGATGAACCATGACCATCATTGAAGAAAAGTTTCAATCATTAATAGTCCCACAAGTCGGCTACATCAAGCAAGCTATTTTCGTAGCATTGGAGGATATTTGCACAAAGCGCTTAGCCATAAAACAAATTATCTGGCACAATTCAGCACTTGACAAACATGTTGCAGATCAGATTTGATCATCGGAGTAGGATGTTCCTGCCACGCATATAGGCGACAGAAAGGATACAAGAGTTTTAGATGGCCAAGAATTCCATATGGAAAATCAAGGTCCAAGAGACGTACAAAATATTTGAGAAGTAGAAGGCCAGGAAATTTTCACAAGAAAAACAAATGCTTTATTTCCCACAGGATTTAACATTTCGCAAAAACTATCCCCAATCAAGAAGATCTGTCAAACTCCTTAAAGAGATTGAAGATTGTTTATCATGAAAATGGTAATAACAATTACATTTGTTGATGGGACTCTAAAAATACTTGATCTATATTTATGCTAGTCCTTTAAGTAGTTTATTCTAGGTATGTAAAGTTTAAGGATGAAATGCAAACTGAAGTAGAGTTATAACCAAACCATAAAATGCAAAATAAAGTAGACTTATAACCAAACCGATGGGTTAACTATTTTGTCTTCAGACTGACCGATGCAGGACCTCAAGGTTGATGCGTAGGCTCGATCTCAAGCTATTTGGGATAATCAGGGAGGGATAACAGTAAGGATATAATTTAGGGGAGGGTATTTATTGCCAATGACAAGCAATAAATGAAAAACAAGCATGAAAGTAATAAATATGAGCAATAGTATCGAGAGAATATGTTAGAGAGAAAAGAGAGAGAGAGAGTTATTATTTATATCATGTAGAATAGTTAGAGAAACAACAGATTCTTTACAAAACGGTAAGGATCCCATTTATATAGAAGGGGAATCCTAACATAGTACAAAAAAAATTAATAATAATGATATGGAGATGAGACGGCTAGGCACGACACCAGGCTCTGCTAGTGCTATCTGCACACCTTGGAAACTCCCCATCCTCGATATCGTCATTGGGTCGAGCGTAAAAAAAACATTGAGGGAGAGAACTTGACCGCAACCTTGCAGCCTTGAGGTCTTTAGATGACTTCCCAAAATACCTTAATGACCGGGAATTGGATTTTCCGATTTCACCGTATACAGATAGTCTCTAAGTTTTCTGGGATGTATTAATAGGAAATGATTTTGATACGCTGTTCCGAGGGCATCATTGCCATGACGTCAACCTATAAGAGCATTAAATGTCATGCCCCAGAAAACCATGCGAAGGTCACTGTCAAATACGATTATCGAGGAACCCACAAACCGCTATTGGCTCGTCCTTTCCGATTCCCAAGCATTTCCTATAAATATATAGACTGTTTGATAATTCTTATCTTCATAGAATCTTCAAATTCACGAGTTGATGCCCATCTTCTTTTACACTCTTTTATCTCGCTTTCTGAGAGAAATTTTTTACCATTGCCATGGCCAGGACTTCTAGAATGGTTCCTCGAAGGAATGAAGCTGCATCTTCATCTCGGACGTCTAAGGAGAAAGCCAAAGCAATACCCACCTTGGAATAGTACACTCCCTCTAAGCTTGATATGTCAAAAGATTTTACCACTGACGCCACTTCATCCAATCTGAGTCGATGTGAATGTGTGTCCCGATACATTAGTGTCGTGACCAACATAAAAACGGTGAGGATAGACTGCTAATGGAGTGAGGCAGTAGAGTTGGAGATTCTCGGCCTTGATGAAAATATAATGGACTATACGGCCGACTTCCTTCATGTGTATACCTACCCATTCACCTTGGGTCCTGCTGATTCTTCTGAATCCTCTTCCCTGGAAATAGATTCGATTATCCTTGATTTTTATGGAAAATATCAAGTGACACTCGATCAGATCCATACTTCTATCTAGAGGATAGTATGGATACTCCATCATTTTACTGAAGGGGTTGTGGGCTAGACTTTTAACCTCAACCATTTGATTAGGTTGTACAGCCATCGATGTTATCGATATTTGATCAGGCTCCATGATCGATCTAAAAAAAAAATTCTCGAGCATCGACGAGTGGATGAATTGAGGGTGGATGAGCAGGTTCGTCCGAGTAATGACCTCGAACATCATTCCGTCCCAGAGGATGCCTTTCTTGGAGAAATGGAACACACAACATAACCGGTTTTCCCTTAACCACGTTTTATAATATTCTTTCCTTTCTTCCAGAATAACGATCTCTTTATTTCATGCAACCTTCGCTTGGTACCTAAGGAAGTTTTGGATTTACCGGGGTGGATCAAATGATTGGACACCGAGTTCCCGTACCATGTTCAATCTTGGAATGACATGGCCAAGGAGAGATGGGTGTCCAAGAATCATGGTGGAGCTTTCTTGCCATCTATGTCTTAGATTTGCATTTCTCCATGCGTCCTTTCCACTGACAAATTATGGTTGTCATGTTTGTGTTGGCCTCAGCGAGAATATGGAGATGAGGCCGCCCCTGGTGGTGAAATAGAGGCTTCAGAGCCCGACAAGGGAAAGAAGAGGGAAGGTAGGGCGGCTTTTGATCCTCGTACTACAATGAAACGCAGGTCACTCGAGCATAAATCCGCTACTAGTACCTCTGCTTCAACTTCGGGAGAAAATCCTGGCGCTGAGGATGTGGACGACGATGAATGCCCGATAGCATGGAGGACGAGGTCGAGTGTGGGAGCCTTGCTGGTGCCTCAATTGGAGGCTCTTGAGGGTGCTAATGTGGCCTCTGATCGCATGACTGAGTTTGGCGGTGTTTCCATTGGGGGGACCATTGCCATTGATCCTAAAGGGTCGGGGCCTGAAGCTTTTTAGGATCAGGGGCTACCTCTTAGGGAAATTGGCGACCTGAATGATTTCATTTCATGCTTTCTGGTCTCGTTATGGGAACACAGGGACGCTCAAGATGCAAATGCCATCAAAGCGGGGATTCCTCTCAAAGGGGGAGGCTCACTTGCCAACATCTTTGACGGTATTAGTGATAACGTCGGTCTTGACGTTCCTGGCGACCGAGAGATCCATGTAATAGGTGATAGCTATCTTTCATTTACTTCTTTTAGTCTCAAGCATCATTCTTCATTTTTCTAACTCTTTCAGTATGCTACAGTGCAAGGATATGTATGATCATGCCCTCTCTCAGCTCAGTGAGAAGATTTCTTATCGTGAAAAAAGAGTGTAAAAAGATTACTTCGATGCTGAGGGAGTGAGAGGCTCACTCTGCCCGAGGAGAGAAAGAATCAGGAAAGCTCTGGGCTGCTTTGGAGGGAGCGTTCTAGGAAAAGGCGGATCTCGCTGCGCAGGTATTTCATCTTGCTCGTACCCAACCTTTGCTCCCATACTTCGATATAGATTGGCTTACCTTTCTTTTGCAGGTCAAGCAAAATTATTCGTAGATTAGTCGACTAAATTGGAGATCCTCGGGATGAGGAAGCAAAGCGAGGTAGAGACTGCGGAACTAGCATTATCCCATGATCTTCTCAAGGATGGTCGCAAGTAGATTGATGTATTGGTTTCCACCAAGTCCAAGAATGAAAGAAATGCTACTACTTATCTAGAAGATGCAGCCACGACACATAAAATAGCTCGTGACATATCGATAGCGACTGAGTAGAAACTAGATCAGGTTGTTAAACATGCAAGGGCGGAGGTGAGGAGATAAACCCTGGAGGAGATCAGGGCCAGGGGCATCGATCTGTAGGTTGATCTCGAGGAGGCTCGTGAATTGGCACTATTGATTGCCCCATAAGAGGGCGAAGATAGCGGTGATGAAGAGTAGTCTTCACGTTGTTTTGCTTCATTTCTTTTTTCTTTTGTATGTAATCCCCAGGAGAAGGATCTTGTAATGATGTCTCTTGTAGATATGTTTTTGGCATTGTAAAAAGAGGGATTTTTCTTTTTTCAATTTTCTCGTTCCTTTGCTCTCACGGATTTCACCTTTTGACTTTCGACGTTACCCTTTCAAAATTTGTTCTTGGAGCGACCGAGACCCTTAAATCGGGCCATGCCCTAAAGTTAAATCGATAGCTTCTATCGGGCCGATGAAAGCGATATTGAGGAGCCCCCGTGGCCTTGCTGTTTATCGAATTCTATGGGGTAGTAGCATTTGCTCAATCTGGTAAAAGGGCCTTGAAGCGATTATGTCAGTATGGTTCCCTAGGAGAGGGTGATGTTAACGCGGCCAGAATTAATTGGCCTTCTAGGTAGGCGGGCAGTTGCTACTTTTCCCCTATATATTCATTAACTTTCCTTTCTAATGGTGATTCTGATACGTTAAGGGACTACCTCTTCCATAGAACCTGACGCTTCATGTTAGTTCTTCAATTGTTTCAACTTAGAAATTTTGTCCAAATCCTCGTCTTTCTCCTCCTATTCAATCGTAGCCATGACTGCTACATCGATATCCGACCACCAAGGGGAGGGGAATTCTTCCTATGTTCCATATTTGGTTGGTGATACAGACACACTGCCGCTGCCCGATGAGCGGTCCTCGAGGTGCCTTGCCTCGAGGAGAGCCATCATGTTGGGGAGGCTTCCCAATGTTCCAGGTCACCAGGAGCACTTGTCGAGTATCATCTCATCAGTGGGAGAGGAAAACCTCGGAATGATCATAAAAGATTGCGGATGGGGAGAAGGTGCAATATTAAAAGTACCTTCTTACGAGGAGAGCATCATGACATACATTGAGGGGTTTTTGAGCGTATACATGCTTCTTTCAGCATCAGGTTCTCACGACCAGGTCGTGCTTGATTTTTGCTGGGGATATCAGGTTACCTTGGTGTAGGGTCACCCCTCCCTTTGGAAAATAGTGTAGACGATGAGATATTTTTCTAAGAAGGCCGGGATTGAGTTTACCCTTAGCCATCTCGTGAGGTTATATCGGCCATTGCATTATCGGGGTTTGATCGCTCTGCAACGTCGATCCACCTAAGCCCCTATGAATCGATTCGTTCGGATTCGAATGACCAATGTCTTCCCTGGAGAATTTTTTCCATTTCCTGAGAAATGGAACTTTACACATAAAAATCTCACCTGAACTATCATTGTTTTTATCGGAGGCGGGCTCCATAATGATATCTTTCCGTTCCATATTTGTAGCAACTCATTGATTGCCGAACAAGGTCCCCGATTTAGCCGAGTGGTCTTGTAAGCTGGTATCTTGCTCGTTTCATGATAACCGCTGATAGTGAGATCTGTCCAAAGGGAGATGGGAGGCGAAGCATCATGGTAGGCAGCCGATGTCTTGTTTCCTAAAAATGGAACTTTTCTTTTTGGTCTATTAACTTAACTCCTGCAGGTATTGGATATTTTTCTAAGATGGGGTTGTGTCCTCATGGAGAGTAGGGGAGATTGCCGGACTCGAGATGGAGGATCAATGATAAACAGAAAGGGTCCCCGGGGTGTGAAGGGGCTTATAGTGGGGTGACTCCTTCTCAATGGTTAAGGAGAGGCGATTCGATCGATCGAATATCTTCTGAAGGTAGTAAGCCATTGGATATTTGCTCGGCCTTTGGCGAGGCTCCGCGACTTGGCCGCATGGTGAGTTTTCGATCACTGTAAGATTATTTCGGTCATGCGCTCTTCTTTTCTCATTTAGTTTTCTTTCATAGGCCTTTGAAAGGCTCAAATCCATGCTGCTTCGCTGTGAGGCCCCGTTGCGGGAGGCTTTGGATATGGAAAAATCCCTTAAGCCTCTTTGTGCATAAAAGGAAAGCAAGCTGGTTTCCTTGGGGTGTGAGGTGGACCAGAACCGAAGCCGTGAGAGCTGCCTAGAAAGACAGGTACCCTGTATTCCCCTTTTTATCTGGTCTGATTAATGTTTTGATGCTTCAGCTGGAGAATAAGGTGGAGGAGCTGGGACAACTCTCGGGCGAGTTGGTCGAGCCAAACATGAATTTAATGAGCTACAGGCACATGTAAGTACCTATTTTATGACAAAAGAGAGTACTTTAGCAATAGTTTTTGCTCTTGAGGTACAACTTCAAACCGTTCGTACGAATAAGTCGGCACGGGCGAATATGATCCCAAGGCTTTCATCCGAGCTCTCGAAGGCAAAGGCCAAAGTGGTAAATATATGGGCCGAAGTCGTAATGAAAAGCACCAGGGTGGACCAGAAAGTGGCGGCCTATTCAAAGAGTGCTGTTGTGGCTAAAGCCAAACTGAGGATTGCCCTTGATCGTGCAAATAGTAGCAAAGAGTATGCGAAATACAAATCTTTGCGGGAAACTCTTGAAGAGATTCATGCCAGGGGTTTTGATCTACCGGAAGAGATCGAGCAAGGCAAGGGGGAGGAGTATGATGCCAAGTTCCTTCTTTGTGATGCTGAAGATGGCTCGGAAGAGGCTACCAGGTCGTAGTCCCCGAGGGGGGATGTTTATTTTCTTCTTTGTTCTTCTGTGTATAGCTTTCACAGTATGTGGTAAACGGAGCTTGTATTTTATCAATTGTATGTATAAAGGGGAAACCCCCCAATTTGCATCTTCTGTGTTTCTATTTGTCAAGATTTGAACCAGGTCGATTCGACCTTTCAGTGTAAGCTGGAGTTAGAGCTCTTATGATTTTGCTCAACTATTTTGTGTTTAGTCTCTGAGTCGGGCCTCAACCCGAGCTCATTCGACCCTCATGGTTTTGTGTTTGCATGGGCGGGCGATAATGGCTCTTACACATTTGATCGAAACATTCTTTTATGTGCGTGGTCCTGAGGATTTTTAGGATGGTGACAATGGCTTTTATGCTTTGCCCTTAGGCATATGTAGTTAACCATTTTGTGTTCAATCTCTGAGTCGGGTTACAACTCGAACTCATTTGACCCTCAAGTTTTACGTTTGTGCGGGTTAACGATAATGGTTCTTACGCTTTGCCCTTAGGCATGTGCAGTTAACTATTTTGGGTTCAGTCTCCGAGTTGGGTTACGACTCGAGCTCATTTGACCCTCAAGTTTTATGTTTGTGCGGGCTGGCAATAATGGCTCTTACGCCTTGGGTGGAAGCGACCTTTTATGTGTGTGGCCCTGAGGCTCGTTAGGCTAGCGACAATGGCTCTTACTCTTTGCCTTTAAGCATATATAGGCTTTATTTTTCTCTCGTCAAGGACTTATACAATGATTTTACCTGACCCATCATTGGTTCGGGAAGAACCTCAATTTCAAGTCGTTTGGGGCAATATTAGAGCACCTCAGAAGGTTTGGCTCGTAGGCTGAGTAGCTCGAAGCTTTATGATTTGGAGTTGGCATGGTCGAAGCTATTTTGCCTATCGAGGGCAGCCTATTTAATTGGTTCTTTTCGAAGTAGATTCAAAGTAATGGCCTATGATTTTGTAGCGACAGTCGGGGGTCCCCAAGTCGCGTTAATTCGGCCGGTACAGCCGTATGATCGTAGTCATTTATGTTTGGTCGGAGCCATTTTTGGTCCCGAATATAGTAGTTTAGGCATTTATATCAAGGGTATGCCTTTTGAGAGGTTATACAAATTCGATATATAGCCTGAACTTCGGGATCGAGTTTATGCCTGTAGTAAAGTCTTAAAAAAATTTCATGCCTTTTGAGGTCTTACAGTTTTTGTTAATACTTGGTACAAGTATAATTCATGTCTTGCTTCAGGTCTTATAATTTTTGTTGATGCTAGGTATTAGTATGATTCATACCTTGCTTGAGGTCTTATAGTTTGTGTTGTTTCCTTATGTAGGTCTTACTAGATCGATTCTGCCCTCTCGGGGTCTTTTGGCCTCAGGGTTTTTAATGAATGGCGATTAGCGACTGTCTCCGAGTCATTGAGTTTTTTTAGGCTCGGGATCTGTTACTCGTAAGCTCAAAATTGGCTCGTTGAGGGCTTACGATTTTGGAGATTCCAACGTTGAGTTCATGACGTCAGTCTTTGAGTGTTCGGGATATTTTTCTTTGCTGAGTTGTTTCGTGATTTCTTGTGTTGCCTCCGTAAGGGCTTACGAGTTTGGAGTTCCGACCCTGAGGTCATACAGGTGCCGAATTGTTGATGACAGTCTCTGAGTATTGGAGTCGCTCTCGGTGGAGGAATCTTTGTTGAGAAAATATTGTGTTTCCTTTAGAGTATGAGTTGCTTTCGAAAAAGGTATTATTTTATTGCTTGGCAAAAGTATATGTCATTTTGTTGCTGTGGGTAAGGGTTATACGGACATGGTTCATTTGACCGTTTTGCTCGGTACATCATTTTCTATTGGGACCTTGGGGGGATGCTCCCTAGTATTCGGGGTTTATTGCGAAGGAAGCCTCAGATACTCGTTGATCCTTTTTTGGGTAGCGCATGGTCGTTTCCTCATTAAAAAACCTTATCGCAAAAACCCTCTTCAGGATAAAAACTCGATCAAAGGAAAAGAGTGTCACAGACCTTTTGAAACCTTAAGGTCTTCGAGATGGGTCGGCATTTTGACTGCTTTGGTCAGGGACCTGCACAAAAGTGATAATGAAAAATAAAATTTATTAAAGGGAAATGATTATACTTTAGAGGCGATGGAACTTTTAGATCATGGAGTTTGTTTTGTGGATGCGGTGTGGTCCTTTTCTTTGAATACAGCCAAGGGCATATCTTACAAGATCGTGTGGATGATATGTTGTGGTTCGTCCGCTTTGTTCTTTATGAGTGTTTCTCTTTCTAGGGACTAATTTTTAGTTCATTCGCTGAGGAATTCTTGAAGGTGATCGTTGTCGAGTAGCCGGTCAACTTCTTTCCGAAGTTGCCAACAATCCTCAATCCTGTGTCAGTGCGTGTTGTAAAACTCGCATACTATGTTATAGTTCATGTGTGAAGGATTCGACTTTACAGGCCTGGGCCATTTGGCACCCCTAATTTTCCTGATGGCGAACACGATGTTTGATATGTCCGTGTTGAAATTGTATTCTATCAAGCGGGGTGCCTCAGTTAGCCCCACATTTCTATCGAACCCGACTCTGTTGAGGAGCCCCCACGGATTCTGTCCTTGATTAATCAATCAATCATTACGAGGTGGGTTGCATCTCAAGGCGTTCCTCTTGTCTTCGATGTATGACTGATAACTTTCTTTGTTTGATTTTGGCTCCTTTGTTAAGAGCCTGCTCGGATATACTAAGCCCGAAGGGGCTCCCGGTTGGTCGTCCTCGACCTTGATTTTCGACTGATATCGGTTGTGGATGTCCAATTATGTCATGGCTGCATACTCGACCATATTCTCTTTCAGCTGCCTCAATGCCATTGAACTCCGCTCACTGCACTGCCCAATCGTCGGAGACCGGTGGCAGTTCCATTCATTCTATTTGGAAGCGAGATACGTATTTTTTCATCATTTTGTTCTCCCTATGCTTGATTTTGAACACATCAGACTTTCTTATTGCTACTTGATGACTCCGAAGTGTGCCTTTATGAAGAAGTCTGCTAGCATGGTAAATGAGTATATAGTGTTGGGATCTAGGTTGTGATACCACATCATGGCCCCCTTCGAGAGTGTTTCTCCGAACTTCTTCAGTAAGATAAACTTGATCTCTTCGTCTTTTATATCGTTGCCTTTTACTGCGCATGTATAGGCAGTGACGTGTTCGTTGGTATCTAAGGTCCCGTTGCATTTTGGGAGTTTTGACATTCTAAACTTCTTTGGAATGGGTTTCGAAGCCACTTCCACTAGGAACGGCCTCTGCTCAGACTTCTTCGAATCAACACCTTTTAGGAGCGGGGGTGCGCCCGGGATTTGGTCGACCCTAAAGTTGTAGGTTTCGACCTTCTTGTTGTTGCCTGCTATCATTTTCTAGCCTGACTCAATACTTTAGGTAAGGTCCTCGAGAATTTTTATGATGGCAAAATCGGCTAACGATCCGTTATTACTCGATCTCTCTGGTACCTATTCGGCCGGAGGAGTAGCTCCCGATCCTACTATGGTAGGAGTTTTTGGGTGGCTTTGTAGCTGAGCGATAGCCAACTATTGTGCCTGCTTTCAAAAATTTTGTATGCTTCAGGCGGTGTGTGAGGTTTCGTTGACCTGCTGTGCATCACGCCAACCCGTATCCGCTGGGATTAGTCCAGGTGTGTTTTCGAGGTTCCGTAGTGGCGCACCAGCAATCAGAATAGCTAGACCGTTTTCTCCGTGATTTTCAAAGTTGTTGTTCTCAACTATGTTCACTGAGCCAGACATTTTGAACTGAAATTGAAGATCTTGGACAAGAAAAAGTGTGAAAGATAACTTGCATTGTGTAATGAATCCAGCAGGAAAATAATCACTATTATTTTAAGCCCTATGGTGGGCGCCAAAACTGTTTATCGTGAAAATGGTAATAACAATTAAATTTATTGATGGGACTTTAAAAATACGTGATCTATTTTTATGCTAGTTGTTTAAGCAGTTGATACTAGGTATGTGAAGTTTAAGGAAGAAATGCGAACTGAAGTAGAGTTATAACCAAACCGAGGGGTTAGCTGTTTAGGCTTTAGACTGACCGATACGGGCCCTCGAGGTCGATGCCTGGGCTCTGGCTCGAGCTATCTGGAATAATCAGGGAGCGCTAATGGTAAGGATATAATTAAGGGTGGATTTTTATTGCCAATGACAAGCAATAAACTAAGAACAAGTATGAAAGTAGTAATTTGAGGAATAATATCTAGAGAATATGTTACAGGGAAAAGTAAGAAAGAGAGTTATTATTTATCTCGTGTAGAATAGTTGGAGAAATAACAAATTCTTTACAAAATGGTAAGGATCCTCCCCTTTATATAGAAGGGGGTCCTAACATAGTACAAAAAGCATTAATTACAAAGATATGGAGATGGGACGGCTAGGCGCGACACCAGGCTCTGCCAGTGCTATATGCATTCCTCGGGAAATTTGCATCCCCGGTATCGTCGTTGGGTCGGGTGTAAATAAACATCGAGGGAGTGAACTCGACCACAACCTCGCAGCCTCGAGGCCTCGAGTTGACATCGTGAAACACCTTAATGACGAGGAATTGGACCCTCCAATTTCACCATATACAAAGATTACACTGGCATACATCTCGGAAAAGAGGAGGACCTTGAATCCATATTCTCTATGGATGATGAACCTAGTTAAGAAACACTATTCTCTCTTGATATCTATGAAGATCAAGGCAATGATCACTACCAAATTTCAAAACCAATGATCGAAGACCGAGAAGAGATCAACGCTCTGGTAGTCGTTCCTCAAGTAGAACTCAAAGTCTATTCATCCAAATGAGATAAAACAACTCGAGTTATTGCTTTCACCAACACTGGAGCTGCTTCCTCACTAATAAATCTTGTTATCCTTCCTGAAGATCAATGGGTGTTTCATTTTAAAGATTTTAACACTGCATCAAATGGAATCTTGACCACAACTTTCATTACGAAGAACCGGGTCACAATTGAGTTCTTTCCGGGACTGAAGTACATAACCAAGTTGATAGGGTCTGATGTACCACGAAAAGATCTTATTGTTGGATTCGACATTTACAAACAACTTAGAGATGAACTCCAGATCAAATCTTACGAGATAGCTTTTAAAAAGCAGTTCAAACCTTTGTTTGAGATTCCAAGGCTATTCCAAATCACCAACGACGAACAATTCAAAGAAATTGAGCAAAATCTCATTGAGCATTCATGTGCTGAATCTCACAAGGATTCATGAAGAAAGGGAAGAGACCATTATGGAGAAACAAAGAGTTTTTTTATCAAGCTCCCTTTCAAGAAGAATAAAAACATCAATCCAACAAAAGCCAGTCATTCAGGCATGAATCTAGATCATCTTCTGCTTGCAACGAAAGAATGGGAAGAACTTTTGAAATTTGATCTAATAGAGCCAGCATACTCACAGTGGGCATGCAAAGCATTTTATGTCAACAAAAGAGCTGAGTAAATAAGAGGAAAACTTAGGTTAGTCATTAACTACTAGCCGCTTAACCATTTCCTCCAAGATGATAAATTTCCTATCCCAAATAAACTCACACTCTTCTCCCACATATCCTAGGCCAGATATATTTTCAATTTTGATATAAAATCTAGATTTTGTCTATTGGGAATCCACCCTGAATAAAGATCAAAAATACGATTTTGCAGAAGATAGAGTGTTGCTGGGGTTAAGCCTTCGCATTCGCAATGTATGTCCCACGTTTGCAAAGAACTGTAATCTTAGGCCTACGCATTCATAATTTTTCCTTGCGTTCGCATAAAGGAAAAGGCAAATGAGTCACCAGGCATATGGCCTACACGAACGAGGAGAGGTGAATTCGTTCGTGAAGGACCATGCAGTGGAAGCTCCGCGTTCGCCAGAGGTCACTCGCATTCGTGAAGGAGGAGTTTTTTGTCAGTAGCTATTTGTACTGCGCGAACGCACAAGTGAGGCTACATTTGCGAATAAGGATTTACCTGGGCAGAAAATTTTAATTCAAAAATGAGGATTTTGCTAGTTTTACCATAACTTGTGATAGAGAGTTCGGATATGGGCGAGATTTGGGGGGATTTTCTTAGGCATTGATTGGGTAATGATTCTTCACTTGTTTCTGGTTATATCCCACTAATCTTTCATTAATTTGATCTCCTAGTTTAATATTTGAGTTGAGAAATTTGGGAAAAAATGTAGAAAAGTTATTCACCCAAATATTTGGGTTGTGATTGAGATTATTGTATCGCATTTGAGTAAATTTAGTATGCGTGACCTCATGGGTGAATGGGTGTTCGTATTTTATGATTTTTACCTGATTCCAAGACGTGGGCCGGGGTCAACGTTTTTGGGAGAATTTCTAATTTTCTGGTAAAGTCTTAATTTTATTAATTAGATTTATTTGTTATAGTTATATTTATGGTACATAATTGCTTTTGGCTAGATTTGGGCCATTTGGTGTCAAAAAGTCATGGAAACGACATTCTTACTATTGATTGAGCTTGATTCGAGGTAAGTGACTTGCCTATTGTTGTACTAATTATGAAATACGTGAGCCCCGTGTATGCGAGGTGACCAGTATGTACACAGGGCTAATTGATGTAAAAAATCATTTTTTTACTGAGTAGTAACTTGTTACATCTTAATTGAGTTATACAAGCATGTGTAGTTATCCTGTTTAGTCTAATAACGCATGTCTACATGTCTTAAATGCTTATTTAAAATATGTGCAACATGCTTAGTTTAATTCTGGTTTTCCTTGATTTGTATCAATATTGAACTATAGAGTTCTTGCTGTTAATTGTTTTTTCCATCAGTTTCGAGTTGTGTGTTTACTTTTGGGACTATGAAGTACATCGGGAGATCCTTATGCACATTTACTTTTGGGAGTACGAGGAGGTACCTCGGGAGATCCTCTTGCATATTTACTTTGGGGACTACGAGAAATTATCTCGGGAGATCCCCCGTTGAGCAATTACTTTTGGGACTACGATATGGCATCTTGGTAGTGTCCCAGTTGTTTATCCCTATATGTTGTGCTGTTATCTTTCTGTAGTTTCTCCTCCTTAAATTTTTCAGTCTCTTATTACGTTGATATATTTTTTTTCTGCCTTAAATTATTATAGTCCAGTAGGATCCTGATCTGACCTCGTCACTACTCTACAGAGGTTAGGCTTGGCACTTACTGGGTACCGTTTTGGTGTACTCTTGCTAGTCTTCTACACATGTTCTGTATGCAGGTCCAGGTATCTCCTACCAGTCCCACTATTAGTTGTGTACTTGCTGCTGTTGCGGAGGCTTCAAGGTATATCTGTCAGCGTCCGCTGACCTCGGAGTCCCCCTCTATCCCCGTTGTGTTGTTCTTCCTTTATTTATTCCAGTTAGTGGTTTGACAAATTCTAAGAGCTTGTTACTATCGGGTTTTTGAAATATTGTTTATACTCGAGTGCTAGTTTATTTGTACATGTCGAGCGGTATTTTTTCGTCATATAGTTATCTATTGAAATTTAGTTGTTGATTCTGTCTTTATTTTCAATTATTACTAAATTGTTAGTCTTACCTAGTCGGAAAGATTATGTGCCGTCATAACATTTTACGGAGGAAGAATTGGGTCGTGACCAAAAATCAATGATTCAATTTTGCAAATTGCTTTGCCGCCCAATAGCAACTTAAGCAATAACTATAGAAGGGTGAAAAGTTAATGAACTCGTTTCGTTAAACCAAACAATTAGATCTATTCGAGCGATTGGACTCTAGTAACTCTGTTTCTTCCCCAATTGCATTGACAAAGTTAGCAGATATGAGGACACATACTAGTGAAAAACCTAGTGGGTTCCTCGTTGGGGAAAAAAGCATAAAACAGAAAAGATATTGGTTTCCTCTATTCAATCTCGTTTTATCTCTAACTTAATTGGAGATTGTGCTTTATTCAATTTTCACCCTCGCTTCGTGGGAGAAGTGCACGGTTGGCCACTAATAACAAATGTATTTACTTTTAAGCCACCGTTTAAAATGTCTTTAGTCTTTAGCCACTACTTTAATAAATTTTAACTGCTCGGACGAAAATACCCTTCTGCTCATGTCCTTAACTTCAGGACTTCGGGACTACATGTTCTTAACTTTTGAATTTAAAACTCTAAGTTCAGGACTTCAGGACTACATGTCCTTAACTTTTGAACTTGGAACGCTAAGTTCAGGACTTCAAGGCTACATGTCCTTAACTTTTGAACATGGAACTCAAACTTCAAGACCAAGCGTCCTTAATTTTTGAACTTATAAGTCAAAGTTAAGGACCTATTGTCCTTAACTTTTGAACTTGTAACTGTAAGTTAAGTACTTGTTGTCCTTAATTTTTGAACATGTAACTATAAGTTAAGGACTGTCTGTCCTTAACTTTTGAACTTGGAAATCAAAGTTAAGGACCTATTGTCCTTAAATCTTGAACTTGTAACTATAAGTTAAGTACTGATTGACCTTAGCTTTTGAACGTGTAACTGTAAGTTAAGGACTGTGTATCCTTAACTTTTGAACTTGGAAATCAAAGTTAAGGACCTATTGTCCTTAACTTTTGAACTTGTAACTGTAAGTTCAGGACTTATTGTCCTTAACTTTTGAGCTTGTTAGTGTAAGTTCAGGACCAAGTGTCCTTAACCTTTGAACTTATAATTCTAAGTTCAGGACCAAGTGTCCTTAGCTTTTGGACTTGGAACTCGAAGTTCAGGATCAAGTGTCCTTAACTTTTGAACTTGTAAATTGTAAGTTCAGGATCCATAACGTAGCAGAAAATCAAACGTTATTTGTATCTTTTCATAAAAAAATAATAATAATAATAATAATAATTGCAATTTACATATAAGATTGATGTCAGATTTGGCTTGGATGCAACATTGATAAGATAAATCTACATAACCTTTTCATTACTAGTCTGATGAAAATACAAGTGATGATGATTTAACTGCTTGTCTGTACGAGCAAAAATAATTGCAATTATGTATTTCTTAGTAGTCTGCACACGAGAAGATCTAGTCTCTCCAATGATAATTATCACTATCCTTGAACATCACGGCTAGGCGAGATGGGAAAGGATGTGAAGTTCTTCGAGGTCCTTGCCAAGGCTACTGACGTTGAGAGAAGCAAGGGTTTGGGTAGTAAAACAATGGAGGAAAGGGTATAATTATCTTTTCATATTAATTTTAATAGGAAAGCGGCTATTTTTGCTCAACATTAGAATTGCTGGATAAAAAATAAATACCACCTTAAATAGTGGTTATCCCACGCTATTTTTACTCGCTTCGTCGAATATTCTGTAGCAAACCCATGTTCTTTTCTTTATTTTCCCTTTGCGTGAATCACGCTTTAAAGAAGGAAAACACAATTGGAAGAAGACTTTTTAAAGGAATTTTATTTGAATCATATAGAAATCATTGTTATGGTGGGTAACTTATAAATCTAAGACAATTTTGATAAATAAGTTTAAAATTTTGTATATGAAGAAAAAAAGCCCAAAAGAAAATTATTTACCATTGCCTACCTATTTCTTTTTCTACACATCAAACTAATTAGTTTTCTTACACTTTTTTTTTTTTGAAGGATAAAGGATAGATTATACATTAATAATAATACTAAACCCATGTTTCGCCCTACGGGAGATGTCCCGTTGGGCTATCATGATTACATAATTGTCTCATGCCACTTAGGGCATTATCGTTTTCAAGTGATGCCAAAATATTACATGCCGACAAAGTACATTCCCTAACATTGCTCCTACCCTCCTTGTCATTGAGGTATATATTTTCCACAAAATTAGGAGGTTTCTTAATAAAACTAGTTATATTAAAGGTTGATTGTACTAAACGTTCCTTAGCTAAGATGTGTGCCACTTTGTTTCCTTCACGAAATGTATGCTTCCGCCTGGCCTCCGCCCTCTCCATTAGCTTGTCCATTAAGTACCTGCATTCATCAAGAAAATTTTGGTAATTAGGGTAGTCCTTTCAAGAAAACATGTTACCTCCGTAGCATCTGTCTCAATTTCACATGGAATGAAATTTCCCTGCATGGTTATGTGCAAAGCTTGCCGAAAGGCTAGTAACTCCGAATGTATTGGTGAGGTACATTCACATTTAGTGTTGAATCCCAGTATCCAATCTCCATTGTTATTTCGTATGACTCCACTAATGCCACCCTGCATATTTTCTTCATTGAAAGCACCATCTATATTAATCTTGTACCAATCTTTAGGGGGAGGGTGCCATTTTGCTCTAATATTGATAGTGGACCTATCATTTTGTTTTGTAGTGGCTAATAATTGGTACTCTTGTGCTAGCTTAAAAACTTTGCTAGTAGTTATTTTGTTGGCTGTGTTATTAATATTATTGTCATTCCTAGTGTTCCAAATAGACCATAAAGCAAATGAAATGCATTTTCCCAGTTTGTAGTGGTGTTTTGACTTTGAGGTGTTTTGTCCCTTAGGAAATCTACCCAATGTTCTTGAGGACTAGGATTTGTAAAGGGAACCGCTATAGATGCCCAAAACTTTTTGGCTACTTTGCACTCCCAGAATATGTGAAGAAGGGATTCATTTGATTAGCATATAGGGCAATTTGTGTCAATGTTGACACCAATTTCCCTAGGTATTCTCTAGTGGGTAGCCTAGAGTGACAACATTTCCATATAAAAAATTGGATTTTCCTAGGGTACTCTAACTTCCATATCCAATCAAAATTGTAGCTTGCGTAATCATAGTTGTCACAAATTCCATTGTCAATAAGTTTATAACATGAAGAGGTTGTGAATATACCACTAGTGTTGATCGACCAGACAATGTTGTTCCCTTGACTTTTGGAAGTCGTTAGAGAATGTATACCATTGAGGATATTTGTGGGGAGACTAAAAGAAATTTGTGACATATTCCACTCATTCTGGCTCTTTATGTCCGTTAGAGTGAGCTCGCTTTATTTTTTATTGTGGGGTCCTGTTACATTCCTCTTTGGGATCCAAACTTTGGGATCCAGTTTGTGTCCCAAATGGACATATTGGGATTGTTCTCTATTGGCCATCTAATGCCTTCCTTACAGAATTTCCAACCTTTTAGGATGCTTTTCCAAGTATGAGAGGTATTGTTAGTTGATTTTGAAATGTTGTAACAGCTACTAATAACACGTACCCAAGTAGAGGAGTGGTTACCCAAGTAGAGGAGTGTTATTAAGCAACCTCCACACCAGACTTGTAAATAGGGCAAGGTTTTTGTTCTTAGCTTTTCTAATGCCCAGTCCCCCATCTCTTTAGGCATTGTAACCTTATCCCAATTAATTAGGTAAATCTTCTTACTATCGCTGGTAGTACCCCATAAGAAACCGCTTTGAATTTGTCAATTTCTTTTAGTGTTCTACTAGGGAGCATTGACAATTGAATTTGGTGATTATGGATTGTGTTAAGAGTGGATTTAATAAGGGTACATCTACCTGCTATATTGAGCCAATTTACATTCCAAATATTTAGCCTGGCCCTCATTTTCTCTATTAGAGGTAAATAGTCTTTATGCATAGAAGGGGTGCCACTCATTGGGAAACCTAGGTAGCTACCAAAATCCTGACTGACCTTAATTTCTAACATGGAGTTGATCCAATCACACATATCTTTTGTGTTGTTCTTAGAAAGAAGTAATTTGGACTTCTCCTTGTTTATATTTAGGCCCGATAAATGGCAAAATATATCCAAGTTTTGCTTCATACTGGTGATTATTTTTTTGTTGGTTTTTCCCATTAGGGTAAGGTCATCTGCAAAAAAAGATAGGATGGGGGGGGGGGCTTTTTCTTTTTAATAGAATAGGATCCCATTGAAGGGTGTCAACTTGATACTCAATATTCTTTGAAAGCATGTCCATGCATAAAATAAAAATGTAGGGTGACATTGGGTCCCCTTGTCTAATACCTCTTGAGGAGCAGAAGTATCCAGTTTTATTGCCATTAACAAGGATTGAGATGGACGTAGAAGAAATGTAATTCTGAATAAGAGTGGAAATATTTGGAGGGAATTTATGGAATTTTAGGGCTTGATAAACAAACCAATTTATCAAACGCCTTCGCTAGGTCTAGCTTTAGTAGCCAATTTCCTTTCCTTACTTTCTTATCAAAACGTTTGAGGACTTCCTGAATAATAATGGCATTATCACTAGGTCGTCTATTTTTGACAAAGCTAGTTTGGTGTTCACTAACCATTTTACTAAGGAAAGGCTTAAGTCTGTTAGCAATTATTTTGGTAATTACTTTGTAAAGGGTGTTACAAAGGCTGATGGGTCTGAAATTTTGCAATTTGTTAGAATTGTTGAATTTAGGAATTAAACAGACGTGAGTCTTGTTAAGGTCACTCGGAATTTTCCTTGAGCTAAAAATCTGTTGACATAAATTAATAACTTTATGACCTAGGGTAGGCTAGAATTTTTGAAAAAAGAGGGGATGAAGCCCGTCAGGTCCAGGTGATTGGTGGGCTTGAAAGAGAAAATAGCTCTTCGTACCTCAAAATTCCTAAGTGGTTTGCCTGGGCAAGATAAGTCTACTTTGTTAAAAGTATAGCTTTTATCAGTTACTTGTTTCCAAGTGGTGAAATCATGAGAAGTAGTAAAGATATTTTGGAAATAATTTATTACATGTTCCATAATAGCCTTTTGATTTTCAATCCAACGACCATTACTATCTTTGAAGAAGACAATGTTGTTTTTCCTTCTTCGGTTAGTAGCTTGTGTATGAAAGTATCTAGTATTTGCATCACCATTATTAAGCCAATTTATCCTAGAGCGAAGTTTCCAATAGTCCTCCTCTATTTTAAGAATAGAGTCATAATCAGCTAGAGCTTAATTTCTAGGTTCCTAAGAAATTGACAGTATTGGTAATTAGGAGAGTTTTGTATTTCTGTTATACGTTTTAACAGGTTTCTTTTTTTTGCAAAAATATTCCCAAAAGTCTCCTTCTTCCATTCCAACACATCTTTTTGGAAATGTACCGTACCTTCTAAAATTCCCTATTTTCCCAACTTTGTAGGACTAATCTTGGGAAATCTGGATGAGAGCACCAATATGTTTCCATTCTAAAAGGTCTAGAGTTATTGTTGTTGAGCTTATTATTAATATTAACAAGAATGGGATTATGGTCAGAGTGTAACTTAGGGAGATGGGTGACAGTGACTTTAGTAAATTCGTGTAACCATGAATCATTAGCATAAACCCTATCTAATCTTTCCATTATTAGGCCTCTATTTTTCCTACGGTGGTTGGACCAAGTATATTTACAACCCGTATATCTAAGGTCCATTAGGTGGCAGTGTTGAAAACACTCCAAGAGAGAATTTGCTCTATTTTGATTAATAAGTCTCCCTCCAAATTTGTCCGTGGAGTTTGTTAGCTCACTAAAATCTCCCGTTACTAACCATGGTCCCTTATACTTCCCATATATATATTTAAAATCTTCCCATAATAACAATCTATTATATATGTTGTTACTAGCATAAACAGTAGAAAAAATAAGTAAGGTTTTTAGGTTTTACCTCTATCATTGAATGGATGGAATGGCCATTTCTTGTGAAGTTGTACACCTTCACTATAGCCGTGTTCCATAGGAGCACCATTCCACTAGAATTTCCCTCAGCTGGGACCTCCACCATTTCATTGAAGTTGAAACCCTCCAAGATAGAAATATGGTTATCCATTTTAGTTTCAAACAAGGCAAGTAGACTAGGTCTATGCGTATCCATTATTTCACGAAAATGTCTAGTGAAATTATCATTGTTTGCACCCCTTGCATTCCAAACGATTATATTACTAGGCTGTATCATTGAGCTCATTGTTGGGATGTTATTTGGATTCCTCCTCAAGGAATGGACTAGGATTACCACGTTCTTTCCTACTGTGGGATCGTGGGGAGGACGGATGTCCAAAGAGCATTTGTAGAGTGTCGTTGGGCAGCTCAAGATACACTTCATGTCTAGATCTTCCTTGAATATTAGTATTTTTAGCTCGTTTAGTCCTGAAAAGGCCACTGGTGGCTCCAGTAGTATCTCTAGGTCATCTTCCTCCTTCTCTTCTTCCCCCATGAGCACCTTGTTGACCTTGCATGTTTGGCACTGGGGGATTCATATCCATTGGCTCTGGTTGTGGATCTAGTGGCTGGTCTTGCATGTGTTGGTGAGGTGTCCATGATGTGAAGATGGGGCTCAACATCATCATATCCTCCGGGGCAAAGAATGGTAGGTTGATTGGGGGATTTTGTGGGAGTTGTTGGTTGGGATTATGTGGAATGTGCCACATCTCTTGCATATTTTGCACTAGATGTTAGTTCATTGATGGGGTAATGGGTTGTAGAATGTTGCTCATCTACATTTGGTTGACATAATTGTTCATTGCTAGGATCATTCCCTCCGAAATTAACTGTGCCAGAAAGTGAGTGTTTTGGATGATAAGTATGGAGTCTTGGTCATTGATCTCCATGTTGAAGGAGATGGCTTGCCCCTGGAGCCCAGTTCCACCCAAGATTGGGGAACATGGTTGGGAGGGTTTGGAGGTTGGGCATAGATTATTGGTTGAGGTTGGATTTTGGGTGGTAGTGGGGGAAAATTGTTCATTGTGGGGTTTCTTGATAGGTGGAAGAGTTGTAGTAGACGTTATCTTCTCCATACTGTAAGTGTAGTCCTTGCCATCTTTGGATCTTGGGGGTAATATAGATATGGAGGGGAGTATTTGTGCAGTAGGGTTGTTAGTTTTATGATGTAGAGTGATAGAGGAATGAATATTTTGCGTGTAGTATATATCAAGATTTGGAAGATCTTACATGGATTTGGTCACGTCCATTTGGCAAGTTTCTTCTTCCAAGTGTTGCATGGGTGATTGGTCCTTAGTGTAGTTAATTTGCATATCATTAGTATGATGATTGTAATGTTTGATTTGTGATTGGGCATTAGGTTTGTCAAGTTGGCTAGGAGTAGAGGAAATTATGTTATTATCTTTTGGTAAGTTAATTAGTCCGTTAGTGAGATGTTTGTCCATTGTGTTGGTTAAGTGATTTGTATCTTTAGTGGTTGGATTTTCTTGTGACACGTGTGGGCCACATGGTGAGATAGTAGCATTAGTGCCATTCAAATTATTATTTGAGTGTATAATTTTTTTATTAGAGTTTTGCAAAACCATGGGCTCTTGTGGTTTTTTACTCAAACTATTAACACTAGTATAGTGTGGTTTTCCGATGGACTTGGGTGGTTCTAAGGTTATCTCCCCACCTATTTTTGATTGAGTATCAATATAGGGATTAGCAGTAACGGATGTTGAAGTAGAGGGTTGTTGTGCAGAGATATTATAGAAAATTTTACCTGTGGAGTTGGGCGACTTACCTTGCCCGTGTGCTATGAATTGTGCACTACTACCTGTTGCATTGATTATCCTCCTTTGTGGGGAATGGGATTCCTTGCTTTTTCCCCTTCTTGGAAAGTGCACTGTCTTCCATTCATTGGTGTCCATTTCTTCAGGGTTTCCTTCTTCCTTGTTGGTCATCTCTTGATGTTGCTTCTTTTGTGCAATTGTGTATTGGCATTCACTGGTTGTATGCCCCAACCGTCCACAATTCTTGCATAGGAAGTCCTCAACTCCATATAGTATAGGTTGATTATGTTGGCCAATTAGAATGGAGGCTTGTACTGGGTAGTTTACTGGCATTTCCACACAAAGGCGAGCATATCTGCCTCTCAAGGTGGCCGATGTGCATGTATCCACCTTTAGGAGCTTGCCTATGCAGTTCCCAATTTTTTTGAGAATAATTGCATCGTAAAATTCTATAGGTAATTAGGACAATCTAATCCAAACTGTTGTGCAGCTTTGGGATGCCTTGTTTGCCACAAAATTTGGGATCCATTTTTGGACTGATAAAAAATGGCCATTTATGAACCACAGACCATTATGGAGGATTTTGATCATGCTTTCCTCCTTCGTTAGCTTCACAGTGTAGTAATCTTCCCCTAAATCAATTAGGGGGTAGTTTACATCAATTTTCCAAATGTCTTGTGTTTTCTTCTTTAGGCATTGATGCATTAATCTATTGCCCAGTAGCTTAATTATTAGTGAGTACCTCCAAGGATTGTACATACGTTGTTTGTCTTCATCACTTAGAGTGATTTGTCTCAAATTCTTGCATATTGGTTCCAACGGGGGATCTTCACTCTCATAAACTTGTGTGTCCATTGGTGTAAAATGTGTCCCAACATATGAAGATTGTTCCATATAGAATAGTTCGCCTTGTGTTAATTTGTCCTTGTAGGAAGCAATTGCATTGGAAGAAACTTCCCTGATTTTGGGTGGTGAGTAGTGTGATTTCTGTAGTATGTCTGGTAGTTTAGGAGGGATTTGTGAAGAATTTTCCGACGGAGGTTGTAGTGAGAAGTTGGACATTCTCTCTCTTAAGAGAAAGTCCTCAATCAGTTGTTCAAAACGCCTTATAATTAGTTTTATTACTCATAACAACTTCTATGGGTAATTTCTTCTTTTTTCCCTCCTTTTCTCTTTTTATTTATGTGCTTCTTTTCTCCTTTTTTTTTTTCTTTTTCTTCTTCATTTTTTTTCTTCTTTTTTTTTTCTTTTTTCTCTTTTTTGGTTTGTTTATTTTTTGCCCTAATCACGTTATTATTATTATTATTATTATTATTATTATTATTATTATTATTGTTATTATTATTATTATTATTATTATTATTA